>CM069449.1:76481489-76647453 GCA_035610835.1 Ophiura sarsii | reverse complement strand
ATGAAAGTCAATGTTATGTGCCCCGTAACCTGCCCGCGTTATGATTTTTTGCCAGCATTTGAGATTCAAAATCCCCCCAAAAGTTATTTTGAGTTCATTATTTTGTATATATTGTACTAAGATATCTTGTTCCTTTTAAATAAATCGACCATAAATACCTGAAAAAAATGGTTAGAATATATATTATTAAATACAAATCTGTGTATAAGTTGTGCAGATGAGTGGTGTTTTAACACAATATTGGCAGGTTAACTATAAAGCACGCTAGGGACAGTGGCGTAGCTCAGGGGGGGGGCAGGGGGGGGGGGGGGGGGCAAATGCCCCCCCTGACGGAAAAAACCCCATTTGTGCCCCCGCCCCCAAGACCCATTTGTGCCCCCGCCCCAGCCCCTCTAAAAAAAATTAATAAGGGGAAAAAAAAGAAAATAGGGAAAAAAACCGAGATTGCGTGCGGGGTACTTGTTTTGTGTGGGCATATTCAGCTCAAATAGTCAAATATAAGGCAAAATTGTACATGTACTGTGCGATTTTTTTTTTTGACCGTGCAAAATTTTTTGACCTCACCACCCCCCACCCCCCCCCCCCCCCCCCCCCCCCCCCCACTTACGTGAAAATCACGAGTTGGTGACTTGGAAAAAATTTGGGGCAACCTTTTACGAAAATTTCAGAAATCTTGCCCCCCCTGAAAAAAATCCCAGCTACGCCACTAGCTAGGGATGTTCATATCATGGACTATAGAGGGCGCCCTTTGTTTGAAAATGTTGTAGCAAAAATATGTGGAAAACTCCATGTTTACCTACTTTTAGATCCAGTGAAGTAGTACGAATTGGATGTATTCACTGATATCTAAATAATCCAGGGATGGAAATAAGACCCGCCCGCCCGCCCATAGCGGGTAACTTTCGTGTCGGGCGGGTGAAGATGCAAAGGTACCCGTCCGACTGGCGGGTAACATTTTTGAACCTCAAAGTGTAAGTAACAGTAAGTTCAGGGTAATTTCATCATCAGATGACTGTGTCATGATGATAGAGGAGATCAGGTTGATAGGAGATTAAAGAGAGTATTGCAGGGCTGTCAACTTTTGGGATTCGCTGGGAGGGAGAGTAAAAAAAAATCGCACGGTCCAAAAAAATCGCACAGTCCAAAAGGTAGGCCTACAGCCAGGTTATTTGTATAGGGGGTGGGGGGAAAATCAAGGTTAAAAAACTGAAATAGTTAGTAACTATTGTGAGTAACCACCTCCGCGGTAACTAACGCGGACAGGGGGGAGTCTGAGGGGGGATGTGCCGCCCTCATAATTTTGAAGATAAAAATCAATTCTCGAACCCATTTGGGCAATTTGGTGTGTACTTTTGACCGATTTTCTATTGAAATGCCATCATTTCCAATCAATATTGGCTTTTTATCTAAGTTAGACAGCTATTTCATTATAGGCTATGCGAGAAAAAGGAAGTTGTGCATATTTACTGATGATCTTTACTTGATTTAGGTAGTATAGATCATTGGTTCCTAACCTCTTTGGCCCACGACTCAATCTGAGATATTTGGTCAGAACCGTGACCCCCAAAAAGAATTGCGAACAAATTATCCCGATTGATTAAAACTGAAACTGTTAAGTCATATGATGCGATCGTAGCGAGCAGAAATTTTTGCGTATTTGAACGGTTCTTTTGGGTTTTCTAAGCGTTTTTAGAATGAAATATGAAAATGGTTCCCCAAAAAGCTATATATATGACCCCTCTCTTTAGGTTCGTTATTTATTTTCCGACCATGATTTTTCATACTATTTTCGACGAATTGGGTTTTTGATTTCCCCGCTTGACGCGTTGAAAGAATTTTACTAAAAACCTCTTAATTTCCTCCGAATAAGTATAATCCCAACCCCACCCGAATTAATTTAGTTCCGGGTTACCTGTTTCCGGAAAACATGAGCGCGAAGCGCGCAAATTTTTTTCCTATATACTCAGTTCTGGCTATAATTAATGTGTATTTTGGTTTGAAATGGGCTTTTAGAATGATATTTCTGGACATATGCACGCATAGCACACGAATATAAATGTTCTTGCATACGTACTCATTCATAATATTTGTAAAGAATATGGTTTCGATTCCTTCGACTGAAGCCTTGAAATTTGATAGAATTAAATATATAAACCCATGCAATGTCTATCTGTCAATTTCTAAGGGGTGCATGCCCCTCAAATCAGCCACCGCCCCCCCCCCCCCCCCCCCCCCCCCCAATTTGGACACGCCACTGATATCCCAAGTGGGTGCAACTAGGCCTTTTCAATATACCGATAGACATCTGTTTTCCTTTCCTCTCTTCTTTCCCTTTTCTTTTCTTTCCTTTTTCTTTTCTTTTCTTTCCCTTTTCTTTTCTTTCCCTTTTTTATTTGACTTATTTTTGAGGCGGGAGTTTATATATGCTATGCGGGAGTGCGGGAGAAAGTGTGTCTATGCGGGAGACTCCCGCCTAATGCGGGAGAGTTGACAGCCCTGGTATTGGATTGATGAACATGATGAATACGAGGAGCTGTTACGGGCTAGGGTTACAGTGGAACATTGTACAATAAAGACAAAGACATGTAGGCCTAATTGTAATCATTTAAAAGTAGTCTTGCTCTTAATTGTTTGCTGCAAAATATTTTGAAAAAAGACCTTGGGCTGGTGGAATTTTTGTCGGGCAGGTCAATTCTGTGAGTTACCTGCCCGACTGGCTAGTTGAAAAAAATCTGAAGTTCCAACCCTGAAATAATCAAACACAAGCCACTGGACATTATTTATATGAAACCCTTTTTTACCTAAAATGGTTTAAAATGTGCATGATTGACCAGTTTTTAGCAATGAGCCAAACTACTTTTGGTTATAACTTTTTTATAATTCAGCCTGCAGAAATGTTGAACCATCAGTTTTCATAGAAAAGAGATACTTTTATTTTCAAAATTGTATGATTATGCCCTGTGTTGATGAAATTGCTGTTAAAGGTAGATGTTCCGATTTTTAACTTGAAGTTTTCTTTCTACATGATAGGTCATCCTTAAAAAAGTCATGTTCCAAAGTTTGAGTTGCATAGTTGCATAGCAATGGTTCTTATTTTAGACGTACAAGATGCTGTGAACTGTACCCATTGAGTACTACACAAACTATATCGGTGGTTACCACCATTCGCGGTAATTCGACGTTATTTCATCGATTTCTCCATAATTATACCGATTTAGGCCGTCAAATTTCAGTATGATGATGAGAAAAATACGAGCTTTCATATGATATGAAAATCTCCGTATGTTTGAAATAATTCTGTGTTACGAAAATGTGATCGGGTCATCTACCTTTAAGTGTTAGGCATAGGCCTATTTAAATTTTGAAATCCTGCAAAATAATGAATAATGAATATATGAAAAAGTTGCCTCATTATGGTTTGAAGAAAAAAATGTTACAGAACATAACATTGACTTTCATGTGCCTATAGGACGGCGCGGACATTCGGGCACTTTGAGTTATTTTTAGCAAATTTGCTTGGCAGCAACTGTTTCAAAAGCAAAACATTCCATGCACGCACTTAACGCTGATTCATACACTCTTAGTAGTGTCGAACCAATCAGAACGCAAGAAACTAAAATACGCGGAGTGCATTGAAAGTGTCTAATGCACTCCGTGTGTGTGCCGATCAATGCACACACCGCGCGCTTTATTTTGATTCGTTGTTCAGGAAAAGCGGGTTCGCCAATTTTCACTGCGGGTGATAATGTTTTTGTTCGTTTATACATTAAATTCATAGATCAAAATTACGCTCAAATTGTGAATTCTGATTTGTATATTGTCGTGTATGAATTAGGTCAATACATGCGTATGTTATGTTTCTCGAAATTTAGAAAAATCAATGCACTTGCGCAAATGTTAATGCTCACAATAGCACTCCCCCTACGGGTCGTGCCGTTATTCACACATCAACATCCGCGCGCGTGCATTGATTCATCCAATTTTTCTCGAAACAGCACATACGCATTTACTGACCTATAAGCGTTACGCACTTGATCGGCAGTAGGCGCAATGTGCGGTTGCCTTAAAGGTAGATGACCCAATTTTCAACTTGATGTTTTCTATTTTACATGAAAGGTCATCCTTAAAATTGTTGCATTCCAAAGTTTGAGTTGCATAACTCCAATGGTTCTATTTTTAGAAGCGCAAGGTCAAAAGACATGTGCCCATTGAGTAGCACACACTACACAGACTGGTTGGTGGTTAACCACCTTTGGCATCACCACATTTTAGCCTATAATTTCCAAATGAAACATTTCTGGCCCCTAATATTTTACAGACATAATGAGAAAAATATGGGGATTCTTCTGATACCAAATATCTTGAGAGTCTTGATGTGAAGAAAAAAAATCATAGCCCCCAAAAAGTGATCGAGTCATATACCTTTAATTGATTGATCTGCGCAAGTTGTTTTCACCGGCATTTGATTATTTTCACCGGCATGACGTAGGTCCGCCCCAACCTATTAATGACAGATGAGATTCCAGCAGGTCCTATTATAGTTCTGGATCTGGATTTGTTACTCCAGCAAAACGGAATATCCGCATCACGCTAGAGTTAGGTAGACTAAAGTCTAAGTAAGCTTATTATTAAATTTATATTATTGCAGTGCAGAGTGAGCCTAGAGTTCCAAATTATAATTATCATTATTAGACACTGGGACGTAGGTCTGTATCAATCAATCTAGCACTCTCCATCTAGGGGATAGATGAAATGTGGCTTAAAATGAAGCTAATATATGCCTGATCAATATTTTACCTTATCCCACGTTCGTAGGTTGCACATTATGACCCTAGACCTCGATTTAGGGTCAAAGGTCACATGTGTTTCAATGGGAAGTCAAAAACTAAATTTAACATGGTAAAAAAACTAAAAAATGAGCTATTGACTATAAAAAGTATGTTATATTGTTGGGATAAGTGTTTTAAACAAAAAAGTCAATCACAACTTTGATCGTAGATCAATAGTTTTTGAACTGTGACCTTTTGAAAATTACAAGTTGGCCAAAATAGACCATTTTGGTCATATTTTCGCAAAATTGGCACAAAAATGACATGATATCATCATTAAAAAAATATTTTGACTCATTATGAATTGATAAACCATGTTATAATGTTGGTATATAGATGTACCTTACATTACAACACATTTCAAAAATCAATGGTATGTTGATGCCATGGCAACCAGCATTAATATCCTTCAAATCCTTTAAATTTGACTCAGATTTTACCCATTTTCGATGAATTTGAAGGATATTAAAGCTGTTTGCCATGGCATGCGGACACCATTGACTTTTGAAATGTCTTTTAATGTAAAGTTCATCTATAAACCAACATTATAACATGGTTTATCAATTCACATTGAGTCAAAATATTTTTTTAATGATGATAACATGTCATTTTTGTGCCAATTTTGCAAACAAATGACCAAAATGGCCTATTTTGGCCAACTTGTCTTTTTCAAAAGGTCACAGTTCAAAAACTATTGATCTACGATCAAAGTTGTGATTGACTTTTTTGTTTAAAACACTCATCCCAACAATATAATATACTTTTCATAGTCAATAGCTCATTTTTTAGTTTTTTTACCATGTTAAATTTAGTTTTTGACTTCCCATTGAAACACATGTGACCTTTGACCCTAAATCGAGGTCTAGGGTCATAATGTGCAACCTACGAACGTGGGATAAGGTAAAATATTGATCAGGCATATATTAGCTTCATTTTAAGCCACATTTCATCTATCCCCTAGGTGGAGAGTGCTAGAATTGTTTTCTGAAGGAATAAAACATGCACGGCCTACAGTCTATATGCCATCCCCATGGCCATGCACCTTTTTCACTCACGAGAACGGCAGCAAGTTTTGACAAACTTTTAGAAATTGTAAAGGCTACATTTTATGACTTACAAGTTACAAAAGACGATGCTTGTCACAGAAAAAGAATACAATTAAATCTTTATCTTGCAAACAACTGATCTGAATTCTCTTGATGATGCTGCTGCTGCTTCGCATGTCTCGTCTCTCAATCATTTTAGTGATGGGCGGAACTTTCATTCGCTCCTCAAAAAAAAAACACCTGCGCCCAGAACGCGCAACATTTAGGGGATTTCCCGGTACGTCTATTATTATAATATGGGCGGCCTTAAGGGTCAAAATGGTATAAAAGTATGAGAAAGGTGTAGATTTAAGAGAAAGGTGTATAGAAACTGGAGAAAGGTTTAGAATTAAGAGAATGAACGGTATAAAATCTACAGAAAGGTTTAAAAACAAGAGAATGGGGTCTAGAATAGAGAAAGGTGTATTATAACTTAGAGAAAGGGGTCTAAAGTGGAGAAAGGTCTGTAATGTAGAGAAAGCTAGGTATGTAAAGTAAAGCAGAGAACGGTCTGTAGTGTAGAGAAAGGTATACAAAACTATCATGCCACTACTATCCATCCGTAGCACCCCTACAATCCCTACTATCTCAAGCATTCCTACTATCCCTAGCATCCTTACTATCCCAAGCATTCCTACTATCCCTAGAATCCCTACTATCCTCAGCATTCCTACTATCCCAAGCATTCCTACTATCCCTACAATCCCTACTATCCCAAGCATTCCTACTATCCCTAGCATTCCTACTATCCCAAGCATCCCTACTATCCCTAGCACCCCTACAATCCTTAGCATTCCTACTATCCCAAGCATTCCTACTATCCCTAGCATCCCTACTATCCCAAGCATCCCTACTATCCTTAGCATCCCTACTATCCCAAGCATCCCTACTATCCCTAGCATCCCTACTATCCCAAGCATCCCTACTATCCTTAGCATCCCTACTATCCCAAGCATCCCTACTATCCCTAGCATCCCTACTATCCCTAGCATCCCTACTATCCCAAGCATCCCTACTATCCTTAGCATCCCTACTATCCCAAGCATCCCTACTATCCCTAGCATCCCTACTATCCCTAGCATCCCTACTATCCCAAGCATCCCTACTATCCTTAGCATCCCTACTATCCCAAGCATCCCTACTATCCCTAGCATCCCTACTATCCCTAGCATCCCTACTATCCCAAGCATCCCTACTATCCTTAGCATCCCTACTATCCCTAGCATCCCTACTATCCCAAGCATTCCTACTATCCCAAGCATTCCTACTATCCCTAGCATCCCTACTATCCCTAGCATCCCTACTATCCCAAGCATCCCTACTATCCTTAGCATCCCTACTATCCCAAGCATTCCTACTATCCCTAGCATCCCTACTATCCCTAGCATCCCTACTATCCCAAGCATCCCTACTATCCTTAGCATCCCTACTATCCCAAGCATTCCTACTATCCCTAGCATCCCTACTATCCCAAGCATTCCTACTATCCTCAGCATCCCTACTATCCCAAGCATCCCTACTATCCCTAGCATCCCTACTATCCCAAGCATCCCTAATATCCTTAGCATTCCTACTATCCCAAGCATTCCTACTATCCCTAGCATCCCTACTATCCCTAGCATCCCTACTATCCCAAGCATCCCTAATATCCTTAGCATTCCTACTATCCTTAGCATCCCTACTATCCTTAGCATCCCTACTATCCCTAGCATCCCTACTATCCCAAGCATCCCTACTATCCTTAGCATCCCTACTATCCCAAGCATTCCTACTATCCCTAGCATCCCTACTATCCCAAGCATCCCTACTATCCTCAGCATTCCTACTATCCTCAGCATCCCTACTATCCCTAGCATCCTTACTAACTATCCCAAGCATCCCTACTATCCTTAGCATCCCTACTATCCCAAGCATCCCTACTATCCTTAGCATCCCTACTATCCTCAGCATTCCTACTATCCCTAGCATCCTTACTAACTATCCCAAGCATCCCTACTATCCTTAGCATCCCTACTATCCCTAGCATCCCTACTATCCTCAGCATCCCTACTATTCCTAGCATCCTTACTAACTATCCCAAGCATGCCTACTATCCCTAGCATCCCTACTGTCCCTAGCATCCCTAGTCTATCCCAATCATCCCTACTATCATATGCCAGATAGTAGGGATGCTTGGGATATTAGGCATGCTTGGGATGTGGGTTACATCTTCAAGTTTCAAGTGTCATTTTCGAGTAACAAGTTTCGAGTTTATAATTTTGAGTTTCGAGTATCGAGTTTATAATTTCGAGTTTATAATTTCGAGTTTCGAGTTTCGAGTTTATAATTTCGAGTTTTGAGTAACGAGTTTCGAGTTTATAATTTTGAGTTTCGAGTTTCGAGTAACGAGTTTCAAGTTTATAACTTCGAATTACGAGTTTATAATTTCGAGTAACGAGTTTCAACATGAACACCGGGGGAACATGATCCTATGTGACCTTTGACCTCATTTAGTTAATCTCCCAGCCTGGGGAATTCGCAAGTCGCGTGACTTGCAGTATTTTTTTATTATTCAGCCTGCAGACATGGTTGAACCATCATTTTTCATAGAAAAGTACTTTGTTTCCATGTATTCCATTTTCAAAGAGATACTTTTATTTTCCAAATGATGATCATGCCTGTGTTCATGAAATTGCTGTTAGGCCTATTTAAAATTTTGAAATCCTGCAAAATAATGAATAATGAAAAAGTTGCCTCACTATGGTTTGAAAAAATTTAGAGGAAATGGACCCATGTTTCCAGGAGACCCATTATTTTCCTATATATTTGACAGATTTGGCTAAAATGTCTGTGAAAAACAGTAAAATTAGGATGTCAGACCCATACATTTACCAACAATGGCTTTGAAAAGGGGTCATTAATTTACAAGAGGTGAAAAATGGGACCCTATTTGGCGGCACATCCCCATAACCTCATATCCACTAAGTACCCCTCCCCCCTCCCCAGGGTGAATTCACTTACAGTTCTTCATGTCCTGCTAGAGTGGACTTTACTTGACACTTTCAACACGGCAGACGACATTCCATCATTTTGCAAAATGTTTCAAATATGTCAAAATTATTAAATTTCATGACAAAATTTGGAATCCTCATGAGAAATCCATTATAAGAAGTACGGTACAAACATACCTAGTATTTGGTTCAGTATTTCTTAACATGTGTTTTGAATTAAGTAACACTAATAGCCGCGTGGAAAGTGTTAGGTGGTAAAGATGGCCGTACAGGGTGTCTCTAAGTAAATGGTGCATGTGTTGCACATCATTTCACTCAGTAAATATTCATTATTTGGTATTAATATTTATATGAGCTAAACGATAATTTAGTTGTTGTTTGTTTTTATTGTATTTAGTTATTTACAAGCACTTAGAAATGAGTTGTGCCACTCTTTACGATAAAAAAGGTGCATGGTGCGGAAACACTTTGATAATGTTTGCTCCTAGTAAACCAACTATATCTTTGATTGGCTAAAGCATAAAAGACAAACTAAAAGTGAAAAAGTTTGTCTTGCGGCTCACATAAACATCAAGTCCAATCACTGAATGCTTAACTATTAAAATAGCACATTCCACACCACAAAAAAAACACCATTTTTTTCTCTAAAAGTGGCACAATCAGAATTTGGGTGATCGTAGTTGATCAAACATATCTTCAGATCGGTCAAAGCAAATGCCATCAAACAAACGGCATTGATAAGCCAACTGAATTATCTTTTAACTTGTATAAACATTAATTAATGCCAAATACAGACTAAGACCCCCTAGCAAAAATCACTTAGTTCGATGAAACTAATGAAGGTGCGGGGTGTGTACACTCAGGTCAGTACACTCTGCCCTTCATTGAACGGAGATTAAATCAGCTTCATTCGATGAACCTCGGGAGGTTCTTCCGACGAAGATAAGTGTTAATTTGATGAAGCAAATGTGTAATGTGTACGTTCCCTTCATGCGGAACGAATGGCATACAAGGAGTCAATTTCCGGTATTATGTGTCAATCATCCTTAATTCGATGTTCGTTAATATTTACTAATGTGTGCGGATCTTGATCTTCTTTAGTTCATGGTAAGCACTAATTTGTACGCTCTCTTAACACTTTCCATGCGGCAGTCGTCTGCAGACGACATTCCAAAATTACACAAAATGTTTCAAAAATGTCACAATTATTGAATTTCATTACCATATTTGGAATCATCATGAGAATTGCATTGACATAAGTACAAACATGCCTAGTATTGGTTCAGTAATCCTTGAGATAGACTTGGAAAATTGCGAAAGTTTTCTGAAATATCTGTTGTGTATATGGTAAAACTAATAGCCGCGTGGAAAGTGTTAATTAACTAATGAAGATCAACTAATCTTCATTGAATGAAGCGATTTTGTAGTGTGTACGGGGTCTAATTAATGAGAGCAATGACATGAAACACATGCAGCATTTTTAGGGACACCCTGTAGTGATGTCAGCCTGCATGATGACCTCTATAGATGACTATTTAATAAATCAGTGTCAGACTTAATAATAAGAAATAAGACAAGTTATGAAAAAGGCAATCAGTTTATTAGGTTTAAAATCATATAACACATACATGTGACACCCATGTGATACCCATGTTACACCCATCAGTTTATTAGGTTTAAAAGCATATAACACATACATGTGATACCCATGTGACACCCATCAGTTTATTAGGTTTAAAATCATATAACACATACATGTGACACCCATGTGATACCCATGTTACACCCATCAGTTTATTAGGTTTAAAAGCATATAACACATACATGTGATACCCATGTGACACCCATCAGTTCATTAGGTTTAAAAGCATATAACACATACATGTGACACCCATGTGATACGCATGTGACACCCATCAGTTTATTAGGTTTAAAAGCAAATAACACATGTATACAAAGTTACCAAGTTTACTAATGAGGTTCATGACTTTGATCAGTTGGTTTAACTGCATGGACCTGTGAACCTGTCTTTATTTGACACTACGGAATTCACATTAGGCAACAACAAATACCCCCGGGGGGGCACTGACATTGGAAAAGGGTATAGGTATGTGCCGCGCTGAAGACCCCCTTTTTCACCCTCTGCTGCTAGCTCTTATGACCCCCCTTTTGAGCCTGCATCAGTTCTTAAGACCCCAATTTGATTGAAAATTCAAAAATCGCAAAATTTTGCGTTTCAAAGCCCCAATTCTTTAAAAATTTCGCGTTCTAAAACCAAAAAAAAAGTGCCAATTAACGATCTTGCTATTCAAAATTGAACTATCGGCCAGTTCTCAAGGCCTTTTTTTGGTAAAAAAAATCAGTTCCTAAGACCCTATTTTTCGTCATAAAATCCACTCAGTTCAGTTCTGTAGCCCCCCTTTTTGAGACCCTGGGCGGCACACCCCTACCAAAAAAAAGTTGAGTGCCCCCCCCCCCGGGCAAATACCCTATTCTGCGGACAAACGAACCTCTATCAGGCAGGTCAGTAGATTGGGTGTGGGCTTTTTTCAATCAAATTTCAAAGAACAAATTTAAAAACAAAATTTAAACGTCAAAATTCTCCATATGAAAACTAAAATAAATAAACAGTAACAATATAGGCCACATATACACTTAAAAGATCTCACTATACAAAAAATAAGACTAGGATGTCAGCCTGGTGGTTTTACGCTACGCTGGGGATCCAATGGTCATTCACTTAATATCAAATGAAAGGTTTTATATCATCACTGGTGTTTAATTTGATTATTAACCAATTTGAAAATAAAAAAAATAAAAAAATAGTCTTTAATTTGTAAAGATGAAGTTTTATCATTGGTTCAATTTCGACTCACACATCTAACTTTGTTCAGTGCCCTGAGGCTCAAAAAATATGTTCTATGGGCCAATCTGAACCATAATTTTGCAAATTTAAAAATGTTTTCTTTTAATATTTTAAAATTCTTAAATGTATTTAAAAGTTTTAAAAAAAGACCTACCAATCCTTGAAAAATGGAGTTTTCTTGCCCTGTTGGAGGAAAAGAGTTGTTTTGATGCTTTATGAAAGACTTTTAAAGTGTTTCATAAGACAGCAAAACAACCTTTTATTTTAAAAAATACTTCTACCCAATTTTTCATCAATCTTATATTTAAATAGCTGTATGGCAAAATAACCTTTTCATGCAAAGTCATAATGATACAAGAATTCTTGATACTGCGGGTTCAAAACGGAACTGAACTTAACCATGTCTCTGATTGGTGCAATAAATGATGTATCTATCTCTCTGACCAATCGGCTGGTAGTTCTCAGGGGTTTACACTTTCCACGTGGCAGTCGTCTGCAGATGACAGCCCCAAAATTTCACAAAAGATTTCAAAAATGTCAAAATTATTTAATTATTTATATGGTATAACCATGAGAAATTCCTTAAACAAGTACAAACATACCTAGTATTGGTTCAGTAATTTTTGAGTTAAGACTTTGAAAGTTGGGAAAAGGTTTCTGAAAATCTGTTTTGTATGATAAAACTAAAAGCTGCGTGGAAAGTTTTACTTTATATAAATCCATGTACAGAGTCTGATTAATATTCATAAAACCAAGTCCACAAGGATATGAAACGATATAGCATTTGTAACTTTTAAAAGTGATAATGGCGTTACATAATCTATGATAGTATGTAAAACATCTGTGTAAATGTCTTCTTATTAATATTCATATACGGCAGGGCTTGAAATAAGCAGGAGCAGGGAGCAAATTTATTCCCGCTAAATGTCAAAATGCCCCTCATATGTAAATTGTGCTACCAGGAGCAACCTTTACATTGAAAATTGCCCCTGGTTATTCCTTTGCATTGTCTTCAGGAAGATATTTCTGTGAGTTTACCTTTTAATAACCCATGGTGTAATGTCCGACTGTCCCTGATCAGTGTTTACGCCCTCTATCGTCTAAGTAAAGTTTTCAGATGGATTCAGTGTTTCTAGGAAGTAGCTTTGTTGTTGAGAAATGGATGCTTCCGAAGGACAATCGATATCGTCTTTAAGAATAGTAAACAGTATTTAAAAGTCAAGTTTCAGTGAAAGGAAGAACGATATGATTATCCGTAGGTGATTAAACGATTAAGTAAGACTCAAGGAACAAATTTGGAACTGTTTATTGTCAATGCGTGTTGCATGGTTTCCTTTTGGGAGTTCTCAACCACCCTCCTTAGAACACAATGTAAATGCTTTCTCCGTGTAAGCACATTACATTACACATGGTATGTGACAAATTGCCCATAGCCATGAAGGAAAATCTGTGAACTGGGGGGAAATTTGTAAAAGGTAGCTCCTGGTTATTACTTATTTCAAGCCCTGATATATGGTCAAGTCATTCAGAACCAAGGTTGATCGTTATAGTACGAATATCTGTATAAAAGTCTTCTCATTAATATTCATACACAGTCAAATCATTCAGAGCCTAGGTTGATCGTTATAGTACGAATATTTGTATAAAAGTCTTCTCATTAATGTATGCTTCTCATTAATATTCATATAGGGTCAAATCATTCAGAGCCAAGGTTGATCGTTATAGTACGTAAATATCTGCATAAAAATCTTCTCATTAATATATTCTTCTCATTAATATATTCTTCTCATTAATATTCATATATACGGTTAAGTCATTCAGAGCCAAGGTTGATCGTTATAGTACATTAACATCTGTGTAAAAGTCTTCTCATTAATATTCATAGTTAAGTCATTCATCGTCAAAGTAACCGTCGTCTAGTAGATACTACTGATCACAAACGGTCAAGTCATTCAGCCTCAAGGTGAACCGTCGTCTAGTAGATACTAATGATCACAAACGGTCAAGTCATTCAGCGTCAAGGTTGTTCCTTGTGTGATACCCATGAGACACCCATGTGATACCATGAGACACCCATGTGATACCCATGAGACACCCATGTGATACCATGTGACACCCATGTGATACCCATGAGACACCCATGTGACACCCAGGTTGTACCTCGTCTACTGATCACATCCATCCATGAAACCAAGCTCTACTTTCTGGTAGTATTCCTCTAATGCTTGCCAGATTGGTCGGTGTGTGTCACGGCATACCTTTCTGCATCTTCTATCTTCGCATTGCGCTTTACAATCATTCTCATCAACCTTATACTGATCTTCATTCCTCGGCCAATGGGAGATGATGAAGTCACCATTGATGAAATGTTTGTAACTGAAATAAAATGGTATCATAAAATATGGATAAAAAGCATATAACACATACATGTGACACCTATGTGATACCCATGATACACCCATGTGATACCCATGTGACACCCATGTGATACCCATGAGACACCCATGTGACACCCATGTGACACCCATGTGATACCCATGTGATACCCATGAGACACCCATGTGACACCCATGTGATACCCATGTGATTCTCATCAGTTTATATTATTTACCCTTGATGAAATGTTTGTAACTGAAATAAAATGGTATCATAAAATCTGGATAAAAACAAAAACAACTTGGGGAAAAGCACATTTGAAACAGCGGCATCAAACCTAAGTAGAAGCAAAACAAATCGTTGGTACAAAAATTACCATTGGTCAATTACAGTTTTGCTTGTAAACATTTTATGCTAATCTTTTTAAAAATTGTAGTTATTCTAACAATGTCTCTGATTGGCACAATATTTGACACATTGTAAATTTCAACCAATCGGCATGAAGTTCTCATGGAATTATATAATCATGCTACAGGGTGAGTCAGAATGATCTGGACCCACATACAGGGTGAGTAAAAAACTGTACTAAAATTTGGGATTTTATTTCTAAAAATCTGTGCAGAAATTTCTCAGATTATTTGTTCTGACGGCGAGGCTGTTTCGTTAGCTTTAAAACGAATTTTAGTTAGTTAAAATTGGTCGAGGAAAACATGTTTTTGCCCATTTAGACAAAAGTGAACAATTTTTTTGACTCACCCTGTATACAAAATGATTAAAGATATGTAGCTATTATCAAAACCAGTGAAAATTAAATATGAATGTTTGAAATATTTGCTGAAAAATGCAGGTTTATCCATGGTAATATCTTGAAGAAATACACTTGTTTAGCTATTTTTTCTATTTTTTCTCATTTTTCAGTAGCCCTAACCTAACTGAGTACTACAAAATACTACGGCCAAGCCTATTTCCAAGCGCATGTGCGTACGGTTTTGATGACGAAATCAACCGAGCCTATATAGTGAGCACAGTATACTGCGCGAACGAGTAGTTGAGAGCCGTGGCTTGCCTATGGGGGCTGGGGTTTCAAGTCCATATAAAAACTTACTCCACAAAGTTATGTCAATGTCCAGAGGAAGAGAGTAAAATATGTGTTTTTTTGCTTTTTGTTATGATTTCCTAGGTAGCTACTCACAGCCTGAAAAATACAGCACAACATCAAGTCGTCTATGAAACATAATAAGCATAAGTTACCTTAATTTTGGGACACCTGGCATGCATACAAACTTACTCAATAACTTCATTGTCATCGTCTTTGAGAGGAATGCCTCCCTTGCCAACAATAAGGTAATCATTGTCATCTTCCAAGATAGGGTGCTGGCAGTTTTTAGTTTTCCAAAATGAACGGCTGTGACCGACCTGGATTCCAGTGTCCAATCCTGCAAATAATTATAATGACTTTATAACTAACTATAGGTCAATAAATGCGTATGTCTTGTTTTGAGAAACATTAGACAAATCAATGCACAAGTGCTAATACTGATGTGAGAATATTGGCACAACCACGTAGGGGGAGTACAATTGTGAGAATATATCCACATTTTCGCAAGTGCATTGATTTATCTGATTTTTCGAGAATATATAAACATACGCATGTTTTTTAAAATTTAATTGAATGCATACCTTTAATCTCTTTAATGACAAATAAAAACATGTTAACCAGTTCGATATCACCTGCAGTACAAATCATCGACCCTGTGCTGCTTGAATAAGGGATTAAATCATGTTTCAGCGTATGTGCATCACCAATCAACAATGGTGTTCGCGCGTCTGCGTGGTTTATTTCACGAGGGCAACGCCCGAGTGAAATAAACACGCAGCACGCAAGTTGTCGATTGGTGATGCACATTTCAATTCAAGGTTTAATAAACATATCATTATCGCAGCAAAATGCTGAATTACAACAATGTTTACAATATGTAATATATAGAACAATAGAAACAATATATATTCATAGATATAACTAAGCAAAATTAATGTTTCACATACGCTGAAACATTAATTCAATCCCGTTCAACAACGACTATAGTTGATTCGCAGACATTGGCCGATTCACCATTTCAGTCAGAGGTAACAGAAGCAAAAGAGGGGGAGGCACTCGAATTTTAAACGTAATATTTATGGATAATACCTTGTCATCATCAGTGCCTGTACTATTGTGACATATTCACCACTATGTAAAGATAGGGTGAACAACTATTATTAAACCTAGTGACTGGGAACTTGCGGCAAAATGATGTTCATTGACTTTGCCTGCAAACAGGTGTTGTCAATTGCACGCATATTTTTGATAAAGAAGATGTGTTGATATTCAGATAAATTGATGAAGGTATTCAGGTGGTCTCATAGCCAGAAATACATAAAGTAACGTTTATAATCCGTATCTCGGTTGATATAACTTTTTCTCCATCTAGATTTTGTACCTGGTTTACGTTTATACAAAAGATCGATGATTGAATTAATTCGGTTTTTCTCACAAATGAATATGTAGAACGGGTCTTTTTTGGTTTAATGTTTCTTTTATGTCACGTACATAATAAAAAAGGAAAATAATACAAAGTTGATTATTCACTAAATTATGAATAGGTTGACAAACATAAAAATTTTCTTTTGAAAACTATATAAGGTCGATAATGGTCGATTTTTATTAATGTGGTGACCGCTTCCAAAGGGACAACATATTTCAAGCTGTTGGATTAAGTATTTGGTTGCCGTGATTTGTAAAGCTACATGATCAGCTATATTCACTAAAGCCACACTATCATGAATAGCATTTGATTTGGAACGCAAATAATAACATCTATAAAAGTACCGCTGTTTCATCATTGGTCAAAATGGGTTCCTCTAACGCCCAATGGACGAGGTCCAAAATCGAAACCAATACGCCAGAGTTTATGAATCTACTATAGGGATGAACTCCATTTCATAAATAGACAAGGCAAATAAGAACATATTTTAATGCAGGCTACTTCATTATTAACAATTTCATTCAATTGTCAAAAAACTGAAATGACCAAACTAACCTATGATTAAGTTTCCTGTCAGTTTCAGAACTCGATGAAAACAGTTGGCATGGTCATTCCAAAAACATTGCGACTGCGATCGTGTGAAAAAATTACTCGCGTGGTGCGGATTGATCGCCGCGATGGTTGCCCATAGCAGCATTGTTTATCTCAAATCGACAACGCTTTGCTACTGTGCTTAAACTTTCCATGCGGCAGGCGGCTGCAGACGACCTCCAAAAATTACACAAAATGTTACAAAAATGTCAAAATTATTGAATTTCATCACCATATTTGGAATCACCATGTGAAATACATTGAAATAAGTACAAACATGCCTAGTATGGTTCAGTAATTCTTGAGATACAGTTTGAACATTTGGAAAAGTTACTGACAAATCTGTTTTGTGTATGGGAAAATTAATAGCCGCGTGGAAAGTGTTAAGGTATGGGAGAGTTGTTGAACAATGAATCAGAGCATGTGGTATGCGCATGTACGGCGTACACACGGAGTGCAATTAGACACAGTCAATGCACTCCACATATTTAGTTTCCTGCTTTCTTATTTGTTCGTGTATGAATTATATTTCAATGCACTTTGTAAAAATCATCTTAGATATCAGATTTGGTGGGTAATATAAAACTTTTGAGCTGAAAAAAGTGCTCCTGAATCTTTTCAAGTGAAATGATTCTAAGTTTTATGCCACATTTGCACATTCATTCCATGAAATTGAAGAAACATGTGGTTTCTGCACCACCAAAGCTACCAACGCTTATTTATAACATATCTGAATATCAACAAGTTAGTATCACCGATTTGATTTGTCAGTAAATGCTGCTTTTTATGGTCGTAATCATTGCGGCATGTTATTTACAGACCTCATGCTTGGATGCACAGTGGTGGCAAATCGGCGGCTTAAACGATAAAATCAACCTATGTTTTCCTAATTTTATATAAACTTGATGTACATATTCCAAATAACACATACATATACTTATAAGGACACGTCATTCATTGGGACAACACCGGATAGTTTGTCAGATTTTCACAATTTTGTTGTTTTATTGGAAATATTGTTGTACTCCAAACTGGATTTTGAAACTGAACAAGACCTTCCATGTCACTAAATACTAAAATTGACAAAATCACCCACAGACGTCAACAGCACTGTGTTTTAATATACCTACCTTTCTTGAGTGGCGTGATGGTCATAGTAAACACCTCAAAGGTATCCATATCTTTGAAGTTCTCATAACTTGCATGGTAGGCTACAATGAAAACAAACAAACAAACTCAATAAATGCATTTCAATATTATCCCCCTGGGGTCTATCTGTCTATCTTACAGTGGTTCAGATTGGTTTATTACAAGATGTACTCATATGAATAGCCAATGCAAATGCAGCTTGTAAAATGTTTCACTCCCATCTTTTTCAGGGATACAATTATTCTAACAATGTCTCTCATTGGTGCAATAAATGATGTATCCATCTTTCTGACCAATCGGCCGGTAGTTCTCAGGGGGGTTAAAGAAAACAAAGCACATAATGCTTGTTTGTCACTATAGATACACTTGTCGTAGCAGTCAAAAAGTCCTAGATTTGGGTTAGGCGAATGAAAAAACACCCTGTTTTACGGGCCTGAACGACCCACTTCTTGAAATGTTCGGATTTTTTTTATTTTTTTTTATTTTTAGATAAATGTTTCTCAAACAGGGTGGGGTTTTTTTTGTCGTCATTTGTACATTTTTTTCTTCCAAAATGTAAAACAAATGCATCAGTTGGGTCGGTAGAACACACAAGGGATTTTTTGTCAACTATAGATGAGGTGACATTTGTTGACATTTAGGACGCCCTCTGTTGGTTTGAGACAAAACACACCGGGCAAGAGTTCCTATAGTTTACATAGGCCAGATCATGTTTTCTAACTAGATTGTGGTGTCACAGCCAATTGTTATCAAAACTGTCTTTAAACTTGCTTAGGAATGCTATAAGCTATCGCATTTCACAAAAAAACCCTAAAACTAAATGAGTTTTACAATTCATTAGAAAGAAATTTCATGTTGTCATCATTAACTTTACTGTATATTCTGCCTGGAGGGAAACAACAGAGGGTGTCCCATTTGTAAATACATGACATCATAGGTCACCTCATCTATAAACCCCCCACCCCATTGCTAATTACTTACCAAAATGTCCTGCAGTCATGCAAGCAGCTCGTTTCAGAGATGCAGGATTCTCTTTCACTTCAAGGCTCGTGTTCAAACAGTGAGCTGAAAAAATGTAGGTAAGAAATCACTATCACTGATTCACAAAATTTGACAAAATATATTTTGAGTTATCTTTGCAGAACCTAAAATGGGTCAAAAAACGTGTTTTTTATAATTTTCCCAAAATGATCAATTTCATGATCATAGTTGGATTCTTTGAACCCTTTCCTACAAAAAAATGTATACTTTTATATAGATTAAATGAATAATGAAGAAGTTACGGCAGTTTTACGGAGGCTGTACCTGAAGGTGCACAGCCCCCTTAACCCACTCAATTGGGCTGTTTTTGATTAAGGGTTGCCTACATACCATTTCATGCACTAATGAATTGAAACTTAGTTGATATGAGGTTACGGGGATGTGCCACCAAATAGAGTCCAATTTTTCACCCTCTGGTAAACTGAATGACTCTTTTCATATTTTTGGTAAATTTATGGGTCTAAAATCCATAATTTTGCTGTTTTTCACAGATATTTTAGCCAAATCTGTCAAATATAATTATAGGAAAATTATGGGTCTCCGGTAAACATATGGGTCCATTTCCTGACGAAATATGAAAATGTGAAAATGTTTGGGTCAATTTTCCCTAACAAATAAATATCCAAAACTTGACATTCATATCATACAGAAATGGAACATCATTTGAATTAGTAAACCCTTGGGTCAACCTTTGAAATCTATTTACGCATTCGATATGTATTATTATGATTATAATATATCACCATGTTTTGCATTTTGATATATATTATTAGGAAGTGTATTATATGCTTTTGTATTAGGCCAAAAAAACAAAACAGTTTGTTTCCAGCATTTCACTAAGACGCATGATTCTTGCGCATTTAATTTTTTTTAATAGAAAAAACGGAAGGAAATATTGTTAGGTCGCCATCTTTTGTAGAAATTGTGTCCAACATGTTTCAAGATGGCGATTAGCCACATATGGCAAACACAAAAGTGAAAATCCACGTCGAATATCACATTTTAGCGAGCATAAGAGTAACAAAAATGCACAGATTTGATTAAATAAAACCTTTTCAAGTGAATCTCCACTATGAATTTGAGCAAAAAAATTAAAATAAAAAAAACACATTTCACATTTGATTTTTAAGGCTTGCTACTGGAAACCTTTTTTTTTTATGTTGGTCTTACTCTGTATTTTTGTACCTTTTTTTGTATCTGTAAATGTTTTTCTGTTGTTGCAAGTTCAAAAAATAAAATGGATAAAAAATAAAAAGGCTAGACTTACAAGCTGCACATTCGCAAGATCCCCCTTCACAAATTGTAGGTAGAATGGGACTGCCGCCATCTGGACGATAGAATTTAATGCATTCTTTGTCTGAAAAATAAAAAGACATTAAATTTTTCTAACAATGTCTTTGATTAGCATAACATTTGACACATCCTAATTTTCAACCAGTTGGCAGGTATTGGGGATACATACATAAACCACTGCACAGAGAAGTGAATAAATCTCCATCGGACATACATATGAGACTTTGTAAACTGCTACTGTAAAAGATTTGTGTAATTTTTCATGCTTTGCACATTTTTTCCTGTGCTTTTCACACTAAAATGCGAAAAATAAAAATGCACAAATATATTCACAAAAATACAAACAAGCAAAATTGTTCAAAATGTCAAAGCGTGAAAAATTAAACGCGCACAAATTTCCACTTTTACAGTAGTTATATCCAAGGGTTTTTTCAGTAAATTTATTTTTTTTATATAAAAAACCCAAAAAAAACAAAGGAGTAAAATTAGAGCGAAGTTCAGTAAATAAAAAATCTGCAAGACTTTAATTTTGCGTTTTCTACATTAAATATAATGTAACTCTATTGCAAAAGAATATTTTTGCGTGTTCATATTTTCACGTTTTCATGTCCACTCGCAAAATTCACGAAAAATAAAAAAAACATGAACATTACGACTTGTACAGTATTTCCTTTATATACTGTAAAAGAGGGCATTTTCGTGTTTGTAAATTTTCTTTTCTTCGCAAATTTGAACATACACAAATCTACATAAAAAATGAATATATTCTCACATCTTTATTTTCAAGCTTGCTGATTTTAGCACGAAAATAAATGTAGCACAAAATGTCTACTTAACCCCCTTGGGTCTACCTGTCTATCTTACAGTGGTTCTGATTGGTTTATTGCAAGATATACTCATTTGAATAGCCAATTAAAATGCAGCTTGTAAAATATTTCACTCCAATCTTTATCAGGGATACAACTATTGTAAAAATGTCTCTGATTGGTGCAATAAATCATGTATCTATCTTTCTGACCAATCGGCCGGTAGTTCTCAGGGGGTTAACAGTAGTGCTTACCAGGCAGGTAGTAATCATAAAATTTGACTGGTACAGGCTGCACGTTACCCACTTTGAAAGACTGTTCTGCTTCAAAGGTCACACACAGAGGTTCACTTACCAGGCAGGTGGTAATCGTAAACTTTGACTGGTACAGGCTGAACATTGCCCACTTTGAAAGACTGTTCTGCTTCAAAGGTTACACACATAGGTTCACTTACCAGGCAGGTGGTAATCGTAAACTTTGACTGGTACAGGCTGAACATTGCCCACTTTGAAAGACTGTTCTGCTTCAAAGGTTACACACAGAGGTTCACTTACCAGGCAGGTAGTAGTCATAAACTTTGACTGGTACAGGCTGAACATTGCCCACTTTGAAAGACTGTTCTGCTTCAAAGGTCACACACAGAGGTTCACTTACCAGGCAGGTAGTAATCGTAAACTTTGACTGGTACAGGCTGCACATTGCCCACTTTGAAAGACTGTTCTGCTTCAAATGTTACACACAGAGGTTCACTGTCTTGGCCAGGTATCTATAAAATGGGCATAAATTATGTAAAATAGGTTAAACTAGAGTATATATCAAGTAATACTTTAATCATTCCAAAAATCAACTCAAATTCTGGTATGCGCACTTTTCTTTTCAGATCTAGCCATCTGTGGAACAATTTATCAACATCTATTCGTATTGATTTAGAAAATTTGTCACTCGGTCAATTCAAATCCTATATTTCCACTGTATCATAATTTGTATTATAATTTGTATATTTAAACACTGTAACATTTGTTATTTGTATGTACTTATGATGTATCGAAATGAGGGACTGCTTGGAAAGCAGTGCAAGTCACTGAAGCATATTACCCTCAATAAAGAAAGCATGAATAAAAAATATAAAAAAATTAAAAAATATATCAATTTTTAAAATATTCCCATTACATGGTTTGTGACTGAAAACCCTTAACATGAATCCCAATTCGGAAAAAACCCAGTCAAATCAGATATTTTCTTAGGGAAAACACCCTTAACCCTAACTCTATATATACCCCCACTTTTTTCAGAATTTGTTTCTTCTTCGGGATTTGATCCAGGGACCTCTTGCACCAGAGGCGAGTGATTCCCCACTGCACCACGGTTGTCAAGGCTACTTTGAGCAGCAAACTATATGGGCTGGATCCATTTTTTCATCCAAAAACTTCCACGCCGGGTTGTACCAACGAGCCCAGTCGTGGTATTTTGGGGTATATGGTAGGGTTACGGGTTAACCCCCTGGGGTCTACATGTCTATCTTACAGTGGTTCTGATTGGTTTATTACAAGATGTACTCATATGAATAGCCAATTCAAATGCAGCTTGTAAAATGTTTCACTCCCATCTTTATCAGGGATCGGTTATTCTAACAATGTCTCTCATTGGTGCAATAAATGATGTATCCATCTTTTTAACCAATCGGCCGGTAGTTCTCAGGGGTTAGAAGAATGTCAGGATTTCAAACCTCCAGTGGCGTACCCCTGTCAAATGTACATACCCTCCCCTGGGCATATCACACAAGTGAACTAACTACCACTTTTGGTCCACATTATCCAGGGTATTAACAGTCAAAGTCATGTGATAGATACTGCTTCATTATACTATTAGTTTATTCAGTTCCAAATTGGAGAGTTATGTGTGGGTTTCATCTTTCCATGTGCATGCAAAGGTAATCCAGACCCTCGCGCAGGATTTTGGAAAAAGCACACCTGTCACGCATGTAATGCAGAGTGCAGCTGTTGCATCCATCCATCCTCTCGCATATTCCTGTATTTAGTTCGCTCACCAATTTAGAGTCGATCAATGTATAGGGATTTTGGTATCAGTAGGTCCATATTAGGCAAAATTATAAGCCTGCAAGATGTTTTCTTTAGACGTGACAAAGTGGACAGCCTACACCACTCTATGATGTCAGCCTCTTCCCTACCCCATCCCCAGTAGCTGAGCTCTTTCTCTTTATGAACAATTTGACAGCCCATATACCTCTCTATGATGTCAGTACATGCCTCTTATACCCTATCCACAGCGGCTGATTTATGCCTCTTTATGAACCATTTGACAGCCTATACCTCTCTATGATGTCAGTACATGCCTTTTATACCCTATCCACAGTGGCTGACCTCTTTCTCTTTATGAACAATTTGACAGCCCATATACCTCTCTATGATGTCAGTACATGCCTCTTATACCCTATCCCCAGCGGCTGATCTATGCCTCTTTATGAACCATTTGACAGCCCATATACCTCTCTATGATGTCAGTACATGCCTCTTATACCCTATCCCCAGCGGCTGATCTATGCCTCTTTATGAACCATTTGACAGCCCATATACCACTCTATGATGTCAGTACATGCCTTTTATACCCCATCCACAGTGGCTGACCTCTTTCTCTTTATGAACAATTTGACAGCCTATACCTCTCTGTGATGTCAGTACAAGCCTCTTATACCCCATCCACAGTGGCTGATCTATGCCTCTTTATGAACAATTTGACAGCCCATATACCACTCTATGATGTCAGTACATGCCTCTTATACCCCATCCACAGCGGCTGAGCTCTTTCTCTTTATGAACAATATGACAGCCTATACAACTTTACAGCATACATACCTTGTCAGCATAGAAGACAACAGAGCGATCAGTTACTTCGTACATCTGGATGAGGGGGGTATTCTTAATAACCTGAAATTAAAGTTGAATAACAAAGTGATTGGAAACTGCTTATTCACAACAATAGCCTTTTTGGTGGAATGTTGGGAAAAGTGTACTTTAGATCCCAGATACTGGCATACCAGTATCGTTCAATACTGGAGCATAAAAGTTGCCAGTATCGCTTGATACTGGTATGATTTTACTGCTCTAGTATCGGGCGATACTGGTACACAGAGTGTGTCCCAGTATTTAATTCAGCATAAATGTTGCCAGTATCGCTTGATACTGCATGGTATGATTTTACTGCTCCAGTATCGGTCGGTGGTACACAGTGTAACTGCTACCAGTGTAATTTGTCCAAGTATTGAATTTCAAAAACTACTGAACCAATACTAGGCATATAATATGGTGTGATGAAATTCAATAATTTTGACATCTATGAAACATTGTGTGAAATTTTGGAACTGTAGTCTGCCGCGTGGAAAGTGTTAAGGTTCTGATAAAAGTGCATCCAATATTTAATACAGGTTTGTCTGAAAGTGTTGAGCAAAAAAAAGTGATTTTTTTGTGTGTCAAAATTCAAAACATCAGCATTTTTAGTGAAATTTGATTCAAAAAATGATTTAACTGACTCATTTCCTTTCCAAAAATGTACACTTTTATATACACCCCATTAATAGCTCAAAAGTTACTGCGCTTGATAAATTTCATATATTTTGGTTAAAGCCCCTTAACACTTTCCACGCGGCTATTAGTTTTACCATATACAAAACAGATTTTTCAGAAAACTTTCTCAATTTTCAAAGGCCATGTTATGGATTACTGAACCAATACTGGGCATATTTGTACTTATGTCAATGCATTTCTTATGGTGATTCCAAATATGGTAATGAAATTCAATAATTTTGACATTTTTGAAACATTTTGTGACATTTTGGAATGTCGTCTGCAGCCGCCTGCCGCGTGGAAAGTGTTAAAACAGGTTTGTGAGCACTCACCTCCTTCAAGCTTTTTGTAATCGGTGTAAAACCAGACAAGAGACCAACGTCAATGATGGCCATGTTAGTCTGACCTTCTCCTAAGTACCTGAAAAGACATGGAATCAGTGATGGTTCATAGGTCAATCAAAGGTCACACACAGGTCAGTTCAGAGGTCACACAAAGGTCAGTTCAAATGCCTAAACGCTAAACATAGAGGGTGAAAAATGTCTAACAGTTTCTTTAAAAGGTAGTATTTGGAAGAGAAATTTGCTGCTGAGTTTTCCTAATATAGAGGTTTCTTGGCGAGAGTGCTTGTATTTGAAGAATAATATGTGACCAGTCACGTCAAAAGGACATGTTGTCTGCAAACACAGTTTTGAGATAGAGGCCAATGTATATATTTGGCGAAATATAAAGAAAATAATAGAAAAAAATCTTCAATTCTTCTTCAATTCATATCTTGTGATTACAAAGTCTGATACCTTCAACATGGTATCATTTCAAAGCTTAAAATGTACTCTTTCAAGTCATACCAATAACTCGGAATTGACTTGGGCCTCCAACATGTCCATTTTGATGTGATGGGTCACATATGAGGTCATTGGGTGAGAGAGAGTCTGAAAAAGGTCTTTTAAACAGCTTATACATAATTAAGAGTCACTACATAAATGGGATTCCCCCCCCCCCCCGGGTTTGCAGCGCCCTCATCAATACTTACTTTGCACAAACTCGGATGCTTAGTTTATTCTTGACAGGTACCGCATTTCCTGCTTTTTCTCCTTCTGGTATGGGGTCAGCTTTGAGATCTTTAGGGGTGATGATCACTTCAAATGGACACAGGTTCTGACTACCGCTTGCCTTGTTGTAATGCAGATTGACCTATTCAGAAACAAATTACAAATGAGTGTCCAGTGGTTATCACATGGGGGTCACATGGGTATCTCATGGGTCTCACATGGATAGGGTGATGATCACTTCAAATGGACACAGGTTCTGACTACCGCTTGCCTTGTTGTAATGCAGATTGACCTTATTCAGAAACAAATTACAAATGAGTGTCCAGTGGTTATCACATGGGGGTCACATGGGTATCTCATGGGTCTCACATGGATAGGGTGATGATCACTTCAAATGGACACAGGTTCTGACTACCGCTTGCATTGTTGTAATGTAGATTGACTTATTCAGAAACAAATTACAAATGAGTGTCCGATGGTTATCACATGGGGGTCACATGGGTATCTCATGGGCGTCAGAATGGTATGGCATCACATGAATATCTTATAGGTTTCGTTAGGGTACCACATGGGTATCTCATGAGTGTCACATGGATATCTTATAGGTATCCTTAGGGTACATGGATATTTTATATATATCGTTAGGATACCACATGGGTATTTCATGGGTGTCACATGGCATCACATGGGTATCTCATTAAAGGTATATATGAGCACATGCACTTGATGGTTTCTCCTTTCATTTAATCCATTTCAAATTGAGATCAGAAAACGTTGGAAAAAAATGTCACATGGAGCATATGCAGCGTTCACAGCATTGATTGTCCGCTTAGTGGTTTACTATGTTTACATACAAACGTACACCCATGACAAGTAAAACTAGAAGTGACACTATTTTGTTTTTATCAACAATGGCACCGATACTGGCAATTTAAATAGTGATCGAACTGAAGGTAAAATGTGAAGGTATTGCCCTGAATCTCTTTTATCTCACCGTTGTGTAACTGAAACACCACGAAATACAACTTTGTGAGGAAGACGATCTCCCATTAACACCACCTCAATCCACATACGGGTAAAAATACATCGGGTGAAAACATATTCGTTTTTCTGTGCATGACTCGTGTCATTCAACTGGGTGATAAAACACTCGGCTATAGTTTGATCAGCTCCTAATTGGCTAGAGAAATAGTCAGAAAGCATCGGAACCGATCAAATATTTTTGGATTTGAAATGGTCTATGGATTGAAACCAATGTGTACTGCAAACATGGACATTTTTGCTCTACATTCATTTTCGCACTTTCCCGCTCCAAGGAGCTACTGCGAAAATAAAAACACACACAAATATTTGTGTTGTGTATGAGTCTATGTAATGAACTTTCAAATCGTGGATTTAAAAACAAGAGAAAACGCTGAAAGGTAAAAGGTAAAACGCGAAAATTTAATCACAAAAAAATTACCACATTTACAGTAATAATATACTTACAGACAATGTAGCGATTCCAGTGCCTGTGGTTGAAATCACAAGGTCGCCATCTACTGGTGCCTGATGGGTAAAAGAGAAATAGAGGAAAAAAGTCAGAACTGGTTTAATTGAATATGTGACCTGTCACATCAAAATGGACACGTTGGAGGTTTGAGTCAAATCTGAGTTATTGGTATGACTTGAAAAAGCACATTGTAAGCTTTGAAATGATACCGTTGAAGGTAATCAGACTTTGTACTCAAAACAAATAAAGACAAAATAGAACATTACATAAATCCTGACAAAAGATGCGTGAGGGGATGAGAAGCTACTTAATTTTTTTACTTGGCCTTCGGAAAATTTATAGATTAAAAAACATACTCCGTTGGTTAAATCTCAAAGCTGATGAAACAACACCTTATGAATGGAGTGGAGGGGACCTAACAACTTAACACTGTCCACGCGGCTATTGGTTTTTCCAAAGAAGATTTCTTGATGTACCCCATCATGCTTAGCTAAGTAATTAACAGCTGGAGGTCGTCTGACTTCTACCATAGTAATACATGGTGCAGATAGGGTAAACTTGGCCACAAATATGAAAGAAGTTGAATCCTAACTAAAATTTGTATTTATAAAAATATAGGGTCTTTAAGAAAATCAAGAGAGGACTGTATTAAAGACACATCAATCATATTACTTGCAACAGGATTTTCTTAAGGACCCTCGTTTAACAACGTTATAAGCATTTCCTTGCACTGTAATGTTGAGGGGAACCAGTAGACACTGGTGACAGAAATCAGCGGTCATGTGATGAAAGTGAAGCATGGGTTGCATTAAGAAATCTTCTTTGTGGTTTTTCCATACATAACAGATTTCAGAAACAGAAACCTTTCCCAATTTTCAATGTCTATCTCAAGGATTACTGAACCTTTACTAGACATCTTTGTACTTATTTTAATGCATGAATCATGTTAATTCCAAATATGGTAATTAAATTCAATAATTTGGACATTTTTGAAACATTTTATGAAATGTTGGAATATCGTCTACAGATGCCTACCGCGTGGAAGGTGTAAATCTTATCCAGAATAATTTTGCATTGTGTCACTAAAAAGCACCATGTACTGCAGATGAAATTCCAAAATTTCATACATGTTTCAGAAATGTCACAATTATTGAATTTCATTACCATGAGAAATGCATTAAAATAAGTACAAACATACCTAGTATTGATTCAGCATTCCTTGAAATAGACTTAGAAAGTTGGGAAAGGTTTCTGAAAAATCTGTTTTGTATAATGGTTCTAAACTAATAACTGCATGAAAAGTGTAAAATTCACCTTATGAAATACCAATAAAGGTAATCATACAGTCACTGTGGATTATGAAAACTCAGTGGAGAGAACACATTCAAACAACAAACAAATAAACCTACCGCCTGTGTCGATTGCAGCAGCAAAGCGGTATCCGCCTGGATTAGCCAATTAGTTTGGAATCTGTCATCGGCAGTGGCCGCCGCCCGGCATGTCATGTCAATTTCACCAGTTTCTGCTCTCTGTGCGTACTCCGATAATGCCTGCAGTGATACCATTGTGTCCTGTGGGTATCAAATGGGTAGACATAATGGCATAATTCTGTTATACCCTCCACACCCTACATTAGTAGTATGCGTCGTTCTTATAAATCATGCACTGTGAATACCCCTGTGAAGGGTATAACAGAATTACTCCGACATAATAATGTTATGTGTTTCTTGTGTGTATCAACTGGGTATCACATGGGTATCACATGGGTATGCATAATAATAATAGTATGTGTTTCTTGTGTGTATCAACTGGGTATCACATGGGTATCACATGGGTATGCATAATAATAATAGTATGTGTTTCTTGTGTGTATCAAATGGGTATCACATGGGTATCACATGGGTATGCATAATAATAATAGTATGTGTTTCTTGTGTGTATCAAATGGGTATCACATGGGTATCACATGGGTATGCATAATAATAATAGTATGTGTTTCTTGTGTGTATCAACTGGCTATCACATGGGTATCACATGGGTATGCATAATAATAATAGTATGTGTTTCTTGTGTGTATCAAATGGGTAGCACATGGCTATCACATGGGTATGCATAATAATAATAGTATGTGTTTCTTGTGTGTATCAAATGGGTATCACATGGCTATCACATGGGTATCACATGGGTATGCATAATAATAATAGTATGTGTTTCTTGTGTGTATCAAATGGGTAGCACATGGCTATCACATGGGTATGCATAATAATAATAGTATGTGTTTCTTGGTATCACATGGGTATGCATAATAATAATAGTATGTGTTTCTTGTGTGTATCAAATGGGTAGCACATGGCTATCACATGGGTATGCATAATAATAATAGTATGTGTTTCTTGTGTGTATCAAATGGGTATCACATGGCTATCACATGGGTATGCATAATAATAATAGTATGTGTTTCTTGTGTGTATCAAATGGGTAGCACATGGCTATCACATGGGTATGCATAATAATAATAGTATGTGTTTCTTGTGTGTATCAAATGGGTAGCACATGGGTATCACATGGGTATGCATAATAATAATAGTATGTGTTTCTTGTGTGTATCAAATGGGTATCACATGGCTATCACATGGGTATGCATAATAATAATAGTATGTGTTTCTTGTGTGTATCAAATGGGTAGCACATGGCTATCACATGGGTATGCATAATAATAATAGTATGTGTTTCTTGTGTGTATCAAATGGGTATCACATGGCTATCACATGGGTATGCATAATAATAATAGTATGTGTTTCTTGTGTGTATCAAATGGGTAGCACATGGCTATCACAAAAAAGGAAGAGGAGGATATCACATGGGCATCACATGGTTAGGCATAATAATAATATGTTTTTTGTTGTTGTGTGTATCAAATGGGTATCACATGGGTAGGTATTGTATGGGGTCGGTGTACGTGGGTACCAAGGGAAGAATTAGTTTTGAAGTTTGGTCAGTAAGTCCTCAATTCTGAAAGACGTCGCCACCTTCTCCCAGAGAAGAGATCCAAAACTTCGGACAAATAAATCTAGTATACATTGTAATCAATGCTATTTGTTTATACTACCAGCAGTCAGCTACAAATTAGCTATCACTTCCTTATTCACAGCAGCGAATTAGTACAAGAGCGTAGGTATATATAACATAACACAACAGGGCATACTATACATTATGTGCGTGACAAGTGCGTCTGCCAAAATTGCGCTGATATGCTTGAATTTCTTGTGTACAGAGAAATTTAAAAAAAAAAACAATTTTCTCACCAATTTAGCACTGACTAGACTAAAGCAAGGCTTGACACTTACCTGTGTTGAATACCAATTTCCGATTTGATTTCTTTGTGACATGAGCCACAGAACTATTGGATAACTGTATCCAATCTCCCCTAATGTAATCTGTGCTAAGAGTGCATATGCTGTAGTCTCAACAGTGAGGGGTCCAGAGCTGCTAGACCCAAAGTATTTGGTTCCTTGTACTGTATGTGTGTAATGTATAAAGGGAGTAAAGAGATTGACAATTTATCGGGCTTGATGTTTCCATACATAAGGCTATAAAAAAACCTGTTTGTTGAAATATTGTTGAAACAATTGTTAGAACATTTTTGAAACAATTGTGAATTTTTTTGGGGAAGCAGACGACAAACAGCGCCCTCAAGATATGATCACACAAAAGTTATAGTTCCCAGATTAAGTAGGTTTCGATCGGCAATTTGAGTTGCACACCCCTGGCCTGTCTTTGTTTGTAGCTCACCTAAATTATCTGTTGCTTACTATTTACCGATGCCAAGGCGTACTTAACATGGGCTATCCTTTACCCCCCCCCCCCCGGGTCTCTGTATGTAGCTCACCTAAATTATCTGCTGCTTACTATTTACCAATGTCAAGGCGTAGTTAACATGGGCTATCCTTTACCCCCACCCCCCTCCCCCCGGGTCTCTGTATGTAGCTCACCTAGTGTTTTCAGTTGAGTGTCAGCATCCACTGCTCTAGCACTATTTACCAAGGCCAAGGCGTACGTAACCAAGGCTATCCTTAAGTCCCCTCCCCCCAGTCTCTGTATGTAGCTCACCTAAATTATCTGTAGCTAGTGTTCTCAGTTGAGTGTTAGCATCCACTGCCCTAGCACTATTTACCAAGGCCAAGGCGTACGTAACCAAGGCTATCCTTAAGTCCCCCCCCCCCCCCCCCCCCCCCCCCCGGGTCTCTGTATGTAGCTCACCTAAATTATCTGTTGCTAATGTTTTCAGTTGAGTGTTAGCATCCACTGCTCTAGCACTATTTACCAATGCCAAGGCATACGTAACAAGGGCAAGACTGTGATGGTCCTGGGCTATTGAGTCTAGTTTCCCTTCTAGATATGTGGTCACTCTGCTCACGGTTGTTGTAGTGTCCTGTATGTGTCAGATAGATAGGAAGTATAAATGGGTATCACATGGGTATCACATGGGTATCACATGGGTTGGCATAATAATAGTATGTGTATCTTGGGTGTATCATATGGGTATGTAGTGCAAAGTAACAAAGTGACACGATCGAGCGGAATGAGTCGTGTGTCAGGAATATTGATTTTGAGCTGTAGGTAAAAAGAAGTGGCAAATTCTTATGGTGTTTTTTTGTTGGCAAATTGTTTGTAACTAGAAGTTTAATTTTGGTGGGTTTGGACCATTCTGTAGCAATTTCCACTTGCTTTTAAACGATGGACAAAATATCAAAATTGAAAACTGCCGACATGCGACTAATTTCGCTTAATCATGTCACATTTTGATGGGTTCAGGGGTAGTGCTAGGTCAAAAAGCTCTTTGTGGAAAATGCTAAATTTGGGTGTACCAAACAAATAGGGGGCCCCCATACTCAGTAATGTAATTCCAACATGCAGTAGAGCACTGTACACTAATATAATTCAACACCTGATTACCATTGAAATGTACAGAAATATCATGGTCCATTAGAGGAACTAATGGAGACTTTTCATATCTGTATCAATATATGAATTGGGATTCTATTTATCAATACAATGATAAAACCGTAAGCTTGGATTACTTTTGGGCGCAGAGCGATAAAAACCAAATATTTCCCACCAATTTGGAACCGATTAAACTATAGGGGCTGGGAACACCCGCTTCCCCACTCTATCTGGTTGGGCAATCAGGCGAGCTATCACCCACTAGACCTGTTAACGCCTGCTTCCCCACTCAATCTGGTTGGGCAATCAGGCGAGCTATCACCCACTAGACCTGTTAACGCCCGCTTCCCCACTCTATCTGGTTGGGCAATCAGGCGAGCTATCACCCACTAGACCTGTTAACGCCCGCTTCCCCACTCTATCTGGTTGGGCAATCAGGCGAGCTATCACCCACTAGACCTGTTAACGCCCGCTTCCCCACTCTATCTGGTTGGGCAATCAGGCGAGCTATCACCCACTAGACCTGTTAACGCCCGCTTCCCCACTCAATCTGGTTGGGCAATCAGGCGAGCTATAACCCACTAGACCTGTTAACGCCCGCTTCCCCACTCTATCTGGTTGGGCAATCAGACGAGCTATCACCCACTAGACCTGTTAACGCCCGCTTCCCCACTCAATCTGGTTGGGCAATCAGGCGAGCTATCACCCACTAGACCTGTTAACGCCCGCTTCCCCACTCTATCTGGTTGGGCAATCAGGCGAGCTATCACCCACTAGACCTGTTAACGCCCGCTTCCCCACTCTATCTGGTTGGGCAATCAGGCGAGCTATCACCCACTAGACCTGTTAACGCCCGCTTCCCCACTCAATCTGGTTGGGCAATCAGACGAGCTATCACCCACTAGACCTGTTAACGCCCGCTTCCCCACTCTATCTGGTTGGGCAATCAGGCGAGCTATCACCCACTAGACCTGTTAACGCCCGCTTCCCCACTCTATCTGGTTGGGCAATCAGGCGAGCTATCACCCACTAGACCTGTTAACGCCCGCTTCCCCACTCAATCTGGTTGGGCAATCAGGCGAGCTATCACCCACTAGACCTGTTAACGCCCGCTTCCCCACTCTATCTGGTTGGGCAATCAGGCGAGCTATCACCCACTAGACCTGTTAACGCCCGCTTCCCCACTCAATCTGGTTGGGCAATCAGGCGAGCTATCACCCACTAGACCTGTTAACGCCCGCTTCCCCACTCTATCTGGTTGGGCAATCAGGCGAGCTATCACCCACTAGACCTGTTAACGCCCGCTTCCCCACTCAATCTGGTTGGGCAATCAGGCGAGCTATCACCCACTAGACCTGTTAACGCCCGCTTCCCCACTCTATCTGGTTGGGCAATCAGACGAGCTATCACCCACTAGACCTGTTAACGCCCGCTTCCCCACTCAATCTGGTTGGGCAATCAGGCGAGCTATAACCCACTAGACCTGTTAACGCCCGCTTCCCCACTCTATCTGGTTGGGCAATCAGACGAGCTATCACCCACTAGACCTGTTAACGCCCGCTTCCCCACTCAATCTGGTTGGGCAATCAGGCGAGCTATCACCCACTAGACCTGTTAACGCCCGCTTCCCCACTCTATCTGGTTGGGCAATCAGGCGAGCTATCACCCACTAGACCTGTTAACGCCCGCTTCCCCACTCTATCTGGTTGGGCAATCAGGCGAGCTATCACCCACTAGACCTGTTAACGCCCGCTTCCCCACTCTATCTGGTTGGGCAATCAGGCGAGCTATCACCCACTAGACCTGTTAACGCCCGCTTCCCCACTCTATCTGGTTGGGCAATCAGGCGAGCTATCACCCACTAGACCTGTTAACGCCCGCTTCCCCACTCTATCTGGTTGGGCAATCAGGCGAGCTATCACCCACTAGACCTGTTAACGCCCGCTTCCCCACTCTATCTGGTTGGGCAATCAGGCGAGCTATCACCCACTAGACCTGTTAACGCCCGCTTCCCCACTCAATCTGGTTGGGCAATCAGGCGAGCTATCACCCACTAGACCTGTTAACGCCCGCTTCCCCACTCAATCTGGTTGGGCAATCAGGCGAGCTATCACCCACTAGACCTGTTAACGCCCGCTTCCCCACTCAATCTGGTTGGGCAATCAGGCGAGCTATCACCCACTAGACCTGTTAACGCCCGCTTCCCCACTCTATCTGGTTGGGCAATCAGGCGAGCTATCACCCACTAGACCTGTTAACGCCCGCTTCCCCACTCTATCTGGTTGGGCAATCAGGCGAGCTATCACCCACTAGACCTGTTAACGCCCGCTTCCCCACTCTATCTGGTTGGGCAATCAGGCGAGCTATCACCCACTAGACCTGTTAACGCCCGCTTCCCCACTCTATCTGGTTGGGCAATCAGACGAGCTATCACCCACTAGACCTGTTAACGCCCGCTTCCCCACTCAATCTGGTTGGGCAATCAGACGAGCTATCACCCACTAGACCTGTTAACGCCCGCTTCCCCACTCAATCTGGTTGGGCAATCAGGCGAGCTATCACCCACTAGACCTGTTAACGCCCGCTTCCCCACTCTATCTGGTTGGGCAATCAGACGAGCTATCACCCACTAGACCTGTTAACGCCCGCTTCCCCACTCAATCTGGTTGGGCAATCAGGCGAGCTATCACCCACTAGACCTGTTAACGCCCGCTTCCCCACTCTATCTGGTTGGGCAATCAGGCGAGCTATCACCCACTAGACCTGTTAACGCCCGCTTCCCCACTCTATCTGGTTGGGCAATCAGACGAGCTATCACCCACTAGACCTGTTAACGCCCGCTTCCCCACTCAATCTGGTTGGGCAATCAGGCGAGCTATCACCCACTAGACCTGTTAACGCCCGCTTCCCCACTCTATCTGGTTGGGCAATCAGGCGAGCTATCACCCACTAGACCTGTTAACGCCCGCTTCCCCACTCTATCTGGTTGGGCAATCAGGCGAGCTATCACCCACTAGACCTGTTAACGCCCGCTTCCCCACTCAATCTGGTTGGGCAATCAGACGAGCTATCACCCACTAGACTAGTGAGAGGTGAAATGACCAGGACATGATTTTAAGTCATAAAGGTCTTTCTATTACTGTGTATCAATATACATACCAAACCAGGACAGTTGCTTTCTGAAAATGTGGCAAGTATAAACGCTGCCAATGGTACTGGTTCGTCAACTCCCCCCTAGGAGAAAAACATATAAGCATTAAAAATAAATGGCATTCTTAAACAATTAAGAATGTTTAATCAATTCTCATTGGTTTTCAGAGAAATCGGCGACATTTATATGAGACAACTTAACACGGAGTATTAATTAGCGTTACCACCCTCGCGCAGTGCGTGGTAACTATAATTTGGTTTCATAACGCGCACTTCTGCAGTGCATCTACTGCGCTTTTCCTGTGTCCTTATGCAGTGCATTACACTGACGCATGGCATAGTCACTGCAAGGGATTGGATGGAATGTTTTGGGGTTATTCGATACTAACAGATTCCACGCCAGTAATTAATTTCAGTCCTTGTAGACGACAATCAAAACCTTTTTTTTGTCGCTGGGCATCCTGTGGCCCAATGATTATAGAATTAATCAGAAATGGTACTTATTGCTCCCAAATGATTAAAGTTGTAGTTTAATCCTGATTTTAGGACTATTACCTAATACTACAGTGCAAAAAGAAATATTTTTAATGCATTTTGTAGGTTTTTTGGGTGTATTTTGATTGTAAATGTTCTGGTAACATTTCTCAACTTTTTCTGATAAATGAGGGCGCTACACCAATTGTCCAACTTTGGGGGCCAATTTCTCAGAACTTTTGGGGATATCATATATAATTGTTTTGATTTAATGATCAAAGATATCATGAAATTTAAGGAAAATGTCAAATTGAAAAATCCAGTCGCTTTATAAGCGAGAAAATGGGCATTTTGTAACACTCCTTTAGCATGTAAACGTATAGGCGAACCATTTGGTGGTGTGAATTCAACAGGAGTTAAAGTTGACAAATGTGGGCATTTAAGGTACAAATTTGATGAAATAAAAGCTTAAAGTATGACTGTTTAGGAATGAGAATAAATGTGTGTTTTTTACCGTACCCGTATTAATAAAGGTATTGTCTGATATAAATGTGTTCAGTAGTATTATTTTTTGCCTAGAACAACTCTGCTCGCATTTATGTCAGACAATATAACATGGGTACGGTCTAAAAACAATACCTTCATTCTCTAATTACATATGTCATGAAAAGTAGGCATCCTAATCAAATTTGCGTTTCCCCGTAAAAATTAAGGTGTTTTTTTTGTATCACAAGAGTCCCATAGTTTTCTCTCATTACCCCACAAAATATTTTGGCTGAAATATTTTCAGAAGCCAAAAAGAAGCAAAGTATCCCCAAACCTGATGGTCGGGCTGTTGTTTCACAAACTCACAAATGTGATGCGATCTGTGAAAACTGCCACATGGTGGCATTTTTCATATTAGAGATATTTATATCATAAGAAAGCTAAAACTGTGCTGATTACAGAACTGTTTCGACCATTTTTCCTCGATCACTAGAACAAAAGTTATGAGTGAATGATGATTGTGATGTCATCAAAAGCTACAAAACAAGAAATCATGAAAACAGGCTAAAAAAGATACATAATTCAATATAATAACATTATAAGGTTAATAATAAAAGTGACTTAAGTAAGGTTTTTGAAGGTGAAATTTCATGAAAGATGATGACACAAAGTATTGGAAACTAACTTTCTTTAAAAAAATCTAAAAAATCTAAAAGAGTTTTTTTGTTGTTGTTTTTTTGTAATTTTTGTATTTTACCCATAATCCCTATTTCACATTTTGCGACATCCGACGGGTTTTCACAGATCACATCACAAATGAGGAATCGTGATAAGAAAACAAGTTCAGCACACGCTGATTGGTTGAATAACATTTTGAGAATAAGGTTTGTGACTCTGTTCAGTTGATATATTGGGTTCTGTGAAAATGCTAAGCATTTTAACTTAAAATTTAAACCTTGGAATTTCCATCGGAACTGTGTTCCTCTGGCTATTCCTCGGTACCGAAGTGAAATGTTGCCCTCTAAGGCGATGAAAAAACAAAACCTTGTGTTACGGGCCCAACCGACCTACTTTTGGAGATAAAAATACAAAAGTGTTGGTCTTTTTAATTTTAAATTGGTGTTGATGATTTTTTTTTTTTTTTAATTTTGAAAATTGTTGAAAATCCACACAAAAAATTGAACAAAGGGAGAAAAGAATGTTTGTACGACCGAGACTACCTGAGGTCCATTTGCAGATTTTTGACATTTGTTATTAACTTACCATGAAATGACTCCCATGATATGTTCTAAAAGTAAATGCAAAAGATCCATCAGCATTCTGTATATCAGACAACCACTTCAAACCCTCACATATAATTCTGTTATCATTATCAACTCCATTCACCACTCCTTTAGCAGCACTGATAACTCGCAGAACAAAGGCTGTTAACCTGAAATTAGATACGTACGACCAAGTAACATTAATTAAGTGTTTCTCATCTGGACTTTTTCCAAAAAGGGAGGAGGCAAAGCTTTTTACTATTGATAGCTCAAACCAATTATTTAAATTATCTATTTTGTTACAACATTTGGAGACAAAATAACATTATCCATTGGGATTTTTAGAAACAATAAACCACCAGATACCAAACTGATAGACAGTCTATATAAATCAATCATTTTAAGAGTACACATAACATGGGTATCAAATATGAATATAAAGGGTATCAAATGTTTTAGTTGCAGTGAACCAATTGATTGGCCTTTCAGAGCTCTTTGTAGAGAGTTGTCAGTTTGATTTCTAGTTCATTAATCTATAGTTCACATTTGCTCTTTATCATCTGCTGCCTACAATGCATGATTATACATTCACGTGACAATGCTTTACTGGTCAGGATGTTATTGGAAACATAGCACACTTTATCTAAAATGCTGCAGTTTTCTTTTAAATCATGAATCAATTTGGGCTTCCCTTATTTTGATGTAGATTTGTCATGTATCTGCTCTACTCACCAGGAATTACCAGGAGTGCTACTGAAGGTTCTAAACGCCCCATCATCAGTGCGATAATGCTGCACTTCACGTGCAATTCCTGAGGTAGAAATACAACAATAACAGATTATAAAGTTTAACACTTTCCATGCGGCAGTTGTCTGCAGAGGACAGTCCGAAAATTTTGCAAAATGTTTCAAAAATGTCAACATTATTGCATTTCATCACCATATATGGAATCACCATGAGAAATGAATTAGAATAAATTTACAAACATGCCTAGTATTGGTTCAGTAATTCTTGAGATAGACCTTGAAAGTTGGGAAAGGTTCTGAAAAACGTTGTTGTAAACCTGACCAACTCATTTTTTTAACATTTTAAATTATTAATTTGAGAAACATTTTGTGAACATTTTGGAAAATTTTGAAAAAATGTGGAAATTTTTGAGGTTTTATGCATTTTTTTTTGAAATATCGGATTCCTGACATTTGATTTAGTAAAAAAAATAAAAACCCAAAACTCCTGACCGACCCAACCTGAGAGGTCCATTTGCCCATAGAACAGGTTTTTTTATTGATGTGGCCTAAGCCTAAATATGGTCTTACCAGATTCTATGTGTGCTGTGGCCTTTTCCTCCAACTCTTTTGTGTCTTGACCAACACTCTTGAAGTACTTGTAGATGTAAACATTGGGGGCGGTATATATCATCGTCTGTTCCCCGCATCCTCCTGGCTTATTCAAGAAGGAACCAGGCTCTAACCCTTCGATCATTGCGCTGGCTATGGGGCCCAACAAGCTACCTAATATCACCATAATAAGGAAAAAATGTTTGGTGATATTATCACCAATAATGAAGACCTAAGCCTACTATTTTCCCTCAGCCTAAGGCTTCAGGAAAATAGTAGGCTTACGGTCTCCAGATCACCTTGGGGCAATTATAGTTCACCCCATTTTCCTCATGAACAGTCCATACTCAAATTTGAAAGAGGGTAGGGGTGTGTAACTGGGCAGTCTGAAAACAGGGGCTTATACCGAACTGACACAACCTGAATTGGGGGTCTTATGGAACTGATGGTATCTAACGGGAGAGTTTGGATTGTATAGCTTGTGGAACGACTCATCAGTGAAATGAGATGTTTATGAAAAGGGGGTCTTGTTGTCGTGGTAGCTGCACATACCCGTATGGCCAATATACGTGAGTTTATAGATGGCAACAGCTATTTGGGCTAATTTTCAGCCGATACGCACTATATATTATTAGACCGACAATATATATTTTGGGGCGGGGCTTAATTAACACCTTAAACTGAGTATGGTGTGTGTGCTAATAAGGAACATGATTATTCGAAGTAGGAAATGTTGTTGTTGTATGATTAAAATACATGTGACAAAGAGCCACCCACACACCGCCCCCTCGAGGTTTCATCCACTTACCCATAACACTGACTTCACATTTAGCAGTTTCTGTATAACCCCTCCCCCACCCACCGCTGCCACCTCGAGGCTACATCCACTTACCCATTACACTGACTTCACATTTAGCAGTTTCTGTATAACCCCTCCCCCACCCACCACTGCCCCCTCGAGGCTACATCCACTTACCCATACCACTGACTTCACACTTAGCAGTTTCTGTATAACCCCTCCCCCACCCACCACTGCCCCCTCGAGGCTACATCCACTTACCCATTACACTGACTTCACATTTAGCAGTTTCTGTATAACCCCTCCCCCACCCACCACTGCCCCCTCGAGGCTACATCCACTTACCCATAACACTGACTTCACATTTAGCAGTTTCTGTATAACCCCTCCCCCACCCACCGCTGCCACCTCGAGGCTACATCCACTTACCCATAACACTGACTTCACATTTAGCTGTTTCTGTATAACCCCTCCCCCACCCACCACTGCCCCCTCGAGGCTACATCCACTTACCCATTACACTGATTTCACATTTAGCAGTTTCTGTATAACCCCTCCCCCACCCACCGCTGCCCCCTCGAGGCTACATCCACTTACCCATAACACTGACTTCACATTTAGCAGTTTCTGTATAACCCCCCCCCCCCCCCACCCACCGCTGCCTCCTCGAGGCTACATCCACTTACCCATAACACTGACTTCACATTTAGCAGTTTCTGTATAACCCCTCCCCCACCCACCACTGCCCCCTTGAGGCTACATCCACTTACCCATTACACTGACTTCACATTTAGCAGTTTCTGTATAACCCCTCCCCCACCCACCACTGCCCCCTTGAGGCTACATCCACTTACCCATTACACTGACTTCACATTTAGCAGTTTCTGTATAACCCCTCCCCCACCCACCACTGCCCCCTGGAGGCTACATCCACTTACCCATTACACTGACTTCACATTTAGCAGTTTCTGTATAACCCCTCCCCCACCCACCACTGCCCCCTGGAGGCTACATCCACTTACCCATTACACTGACTTCACATTTAGCAGTTTCTGTATAACCCCCCCCCTCCCCCACCCACCACTGCCCCCTTGAGGCTACATCCACTTACCCATACCACTGACTTCACATTTAGCAGTTTCTGTATAACCCCTCCCCCACCCACCACTGCCCCCTTGAGGCTACATCCACTTACCCATAACACTGACTTCACATTTAGCAGTTTCTGTATAACCCCCCCCCCTCCCCCACCCACCACTGCCCCCTTGAGGCTTCATCCACTTACCCATACCACTGACTTCACATTTAGCAGTTTCTGTATAACCCCTCCCCCACCCACCGCCCCCTGGAGGTAACATCCACTTACCCATAACACTGACTTCACATTTAGCAGTTTCTGTATAACCCCTCCCCCACCCACCACTGCCCCCTCGAGGCTACATCCACTTACCCATAACACTGACTTCACATTTAGCAGTTTCTGTATAACCCCCCCCCCCCCCCCCACCCACCGCTGCCCCCTCGAGGCTACATCCACTTACCCATAACACTGACTTCACATTTAGCTGTTTCTGTATAACCCCTCCCCCACCCACCACTGCCCCCTGGAGGTAACATCCACTTACCCATAACACTGACTTCACATTTAGCAGTTTCTGTATAACCCCTCCCCCACCCACCACTGCCCCCTTGAGGCTACATCCACTTACCCATACCACTGACTTCACATTTAGCAGTTTCTGTATAACCCCTCCCCCACCCACCGCCCCCTGGAGGTAACATCCACTTACCCATAACACTGACTTCACATTTAGCAGTTTCTGTATAACCCCTCCCCCACCCACCACTGCCCCCTTGAGGCTACATCCACTTACCCATAACACTGACTTCACATTTAGCAGTTTCTGTATAACCCCCCCCCCCCTCCCCCACCCACCACTGCCCCCTTGAGGCTTCATCCACTTACCCATACCACTGACTTCACATTTAGCAGTTTCTGTATAACCCCTCCCCCACCCACCACTGCCCCCTTGAGGCTACATCCACTTACCCATACCACTGACTTCACATTTAGCAGTTTCTGTATAACCCCTCCCCCACCCACCACTGCCCCCTCGAGGCTACATCCACTTACCCATTACACTGACTTCACATTTAGCAGTTTCTGTATAACCCCTCCCCCACCCACCACTGCCCCCTTGAGGCTACATCCACTTACCCATACCACTGACTTCACATTTAGCAGTTTCTGTATAACCCCTCCCCCACCCACCACTGCCCCCTCGAGGCTACATCCACTTACCCATACCACTGACTTCACATTTAGCAGTTTCTGTATAACCCCCCCCCCCCCACCCACCGCTGCCCCCTCGAGGCTACATCCACTTACCCATAACACTGACTTCACATTTAGCAGTTTCTGTATAACCCCTCCCCCACCCACCACTGCCCCCTCGAGGCTACATCCACTTACCCATAACACTGACTTCACATTTAGCAGTTTCTGTATAACCCCTCCCCACCCACCGCTGCCACCTCGAGGCTACATCCACTTACCCATAACACTGACTTCACATTTAGCAGTTTCTGTATAACCCCTCCCCCACCCACCACTGCCACCTCGAGGCTACATCCACTTACCCATAACACTGACTTCACATTTAGCAGTTTCTGTATAACCCCTCCCCCACCCACCACTGCCCCCTCGAGGCTACATCCACTTACCCATAACACTGACTTCACATTTAGCTGTTTCTGTATAACCCCTCCCCCACCCACCACTGCCCCCTGGAGGTAACATCCACTTACCCATAACACTGACTTCACATTTAGCAGTTTCTGTATAACCCCTCCCCCACCCACCACTGCCCCCTTGAGGCTACATCCACTTACCCATACCACTGACTTCACATTTAGCAGTTTCTGTATAACCCCTCCCCCACCCACCGCCCCCTGGAGGTAACATCCACTTACCCATAACACTGACTTCACATTTAGCAGTTTCTGTATAACCCCTCCCCCACCCACCACTGCCCCCTTGAGGCTACATCCACTTACCCATAACACTGACTTCACATTTAGCAGTTTCTGTATAACCCCCCCCCCCCTCCCCCACCCACCACTGCCCCCTTGAGGCTTCATCCACTTACCCATACCACTGACTTCACATTTAGCAGTTTCTGTATAACCCCTCCCCCACCCACCACTGCCCCCTTGAGGCTACATCCACTTACCCATACCACTGACTTCACATTTAGCAGTTTCTGTATAACCCCTCCCCCACCCACCACTGCCCCCTCGAGGCTACATCCACTTACCCATTACACTGACTTCACATTTAGCAGTTTCTGTATAACCCCTCCCCCACCCACCACTGCCCCCTTGAGGCTACATCCACTTACCCATACCACTGACTTCACATTTAGCAGTTTCTGTATAACCCCTCCCCCACCCACCACTGCCCCCTCGAGGCTACATCCACTTACCCATACCACTGACTTCACATTTAGCAGTTTCTGTATAACCCCCCCCCCCCACCCACCGCTGCCCCCTCGAGGCTACATCCACTTACCCATAACACTGACTTCACATTTAGCAGTTTCTGTATAACCCCTCCCCCACCCACCACTGCCCCCTCGAGGCTACATCCACTTACCCATAACACTGACTTCACATTTAGCAGTTTCTGTATAACCCCTCCCCACCCACCGCTGCCACCTCGAGGCTACATCCACTTACCCATAACACTGACTTCACATTTAGCAGTTTCTGTATAACCCCTCCCCCACCCACCACTGCCACCTCGAGGCTACATCCACTTACCCATAACACTGACTTCACATTTAGCAGTTTCTGTATAACCCCTCCCCCACCCACCACTGCCCCCTCGAGGCTACATCCACTTACCCATAACACTGACTTCACATTTAGCAGTTTCTGTATAACCCCTCCCCACCCACCGCTGCCACCTCGAGGCTACATCCACTTACCCATACCACTGACTTCACATTTAGCAGTTTCTGTAACTCCTCCCCCACCCACCGCCGCCCCCTCAACGTTTTATCCACTTACCCATACCACTGACTTCACATTTAGCAGTTTCTGTATATCCCCTCCCCCACCTACCGCTGCCCCCTTGAGGTTACATCCAGGGATGCAAGTGGGTGATTGATCAATTTCCTGAACTTTTTACGCGAGCTTGGCCAGATGGCCCAAGCATTTGCATGCGGTGTCAACATTTTATAGGGGCTTGTCTGGAGAATAGGATATATAGTATCACCCCCCTAAAAAAACATGTTTGACTCTTTTTATGCTGAAATATCATCATTCGATTCCGGAAATGCAACAACAACAAAAAAAGATTTTTATGGCCAAATTTCTGGAATTCCGGAAATTTCTGGAAGTCTTGCATCCCTGTACATCCACTTACCCATAACACTGACTTCACATTTAGCAGTTTCTGAATATCCCCTCCCCCACCCACCGCCCCCTGGAGGTAACATCCACTTACCCATTACACTGACTTCACATTTAGCTGTTTCTGGTACGGCATCTTCTGGTAGGACCAGGTTAACTCTGTCAGTTTGCAAACGATTTGGTTGATCATTTCTCTCTGCAAATGGTAAAGAAATAGATTAGATTGTTTGAAATTGATGTACATTTCTACTCATGTTTACGTTTAATATAACTATTTCCATTCTACTATGTTATAATTTCATCGGCAGAAATTTAGATTGGTTGGGGTAATACTTGATATTGTGTAACTTGTGACTATTGTCTAGACCTTTTTAACCCTAAACCCACAGAGGGGGAGGCATGGTTTTGGGAATAGAACTAGCAGGTGAGAAAAACAGGGTCAAATTTGTGGATTTCAAATCAAACTGGGGTTGCCTTCATGGCAGTCCAACCTCTATCTAATTGAGCCCTGGAGTGAGGTTGGAAAATGGATTTATCTACGCATATGATAGCCAGTCTGGGCACCTGCGCAGGGGAACCATGCCTTAACAGCACCTGGTGATACCATGTGACACCCATGTCTGGCCAGAGCAGGAGAAGCGCAGGGGAACCATGCCCTACCATCACCTGATGATACCCAAGTGACACACATGTGATACCCATGTGATGCCCATGTGATACCCATATCTGCATTGCCACACCAGGAGATGCGCAGGGGAACCATGCCCTACCAGCAACTGGTAGAGTAGCATTGTGTGGCATTCAGGGCTATTAGGGTGAAAATGTGGTCTCATAACCTAATCCCGGGGCATGGTTTTAGAAATATAACTACCAGGGGAGATAAACGGATCAAATTTGGGGGAAAAAATGGTTCTGCCAGCGCCTGAATCGAACCAGGGTTGCCTGCGTGGCTGTCCGACATGGCCTGGATCAAACACAGGTTGCCTGCGTGGCAGCCTGGCCGCCTGGATCAAACCCATGTCTCCTTCCTGCATAGCCGTCCAGCCCGGCCTAGATCAAACCCAGGTCACCTGCGTGGCAGTCCAGCCCAGCCTATATAAAACCCAGGTCTCCTGCATGGTAGTCCGAAATGGCCTAGATCAAACCGAGGTCGCCTGTGTGGCAGTCCGAAATGGCCTAGATCAAACCGAGGTCGCCTGTGTGGCAGTCCAGCCCGGCCTAGATCAAACCGAGGTCGCCTGTGTGGCATTCCAGCCCGGCCTGGATCAAACCGAGGTCGCCTGTGTGGCAGTCCAGCCCGGCCTGGATCAAACCGAGGTCGCCTGTGTGGCAGTCCAGCCCGGCCTGGATCAAACCGAGGTCACCTGTGTGGCAGTCCGGCCCCGATCTAACTCCTACCATTTGTTTGGCAGAAACATGACGTACTGTGTTACTAACGGTCAGGGTTGTACTCACCCTCATGTTTGAGACTATTTTCTGGTCCGTCTACCACTTTGTGGCATTTCATCGACAGGAATATATCCAGCACCTGGATCGAACCAGGGTTGCCTGCGTGACAGTCCGGCACGGCCTGGATCAAACCCAGGTTATCTGTGCGGCAGTCAGGCCCCGATCTAACTCCTACCATTTGTTTGGCAGAAACATGACGTACTGTGTTACTAACGGTCAGGGTTGTACTCACGCTCATGTTTGAGACTATTTTCTGGTCCGTCTACCACTTTGTGGCATTTCATCGACAGGAATATATCCAGCACCTGGATCGAACCAGGGTTGCCTGCGTGACAGTCCGACACGGCCTGGATCAAACCCAGGTTATCTGTGTGGTAGTCCGGCCCCGATCTAGCTCCTAACATTTGTTTGGCAGAAACATGTGTGTTGATAATGGTTAGGGTTGTACTTACGCTCATGTTTGAGACTATTTTCTGGTCCGTCTACCACTTGTGGCATTTCGTCGACAGGAATATGGCGTCCAACACCCGCTGGATCAAGTACAATAGACAATGGCTTCACTTGCGGTACACCTTCAGGCTGTCAAATTAGTAGAAGTAAACATTTGACTAGATAAATACATTATTGGAGTACTGTAAACATGGAAACATTTGGGCTACATTAATTTTCCCGCTTTATGCGCTCCAAGCAGCTACTGCAAAAATAAAAACTTGCGAACATATCCATTTTGTGTATAAGTCTATGTAAAGAACTTTCAAATCGTGAATTTCAAAACAAGCCAAATGGCTGAAAACCAACAGAGCACGAAAATTTAATCACACAAAAAATTAGCACTTTTACAGTATAACTACATATATAATAATGTATATAGACAGCGACATTGCAATAGATTTAATAGGCCTCCCTTTTAGCTTCACTCCCATCCCATCCCCTTTCCCTGCCCCACCCCTGGATATTAACCGCTACATGCATCATTTTCAGGAGAGCATTCCAGGTGTTCGGTATGAAGATTTTAGTCAAGTAGTCCTACACCTCCAGAGGCCCCCCCCCCTCACCTTTTCATTCCATTCCTTATATGACAACCTTATATGACCCCCCCCCCCCCCCCCCCCCCCCCCCCCCCGGATACTTACCACTACATGTAGAGTTTTCCCGTATGGCATCGTTTCCCTGATCCACCCATGTGTAAAAGATAACGTTGTAGTCCTAACACCTCCAGTGAACCCCCTCTCACCTTCACCCCATCCCTTATATGACACCCTTACACCCCCTCCCTCCCACCCCCAAGATACTTACCACTACATGTAGAGTTTTCCGTATGGCATCGTTTCCCTGATCTACCCATGTGTAAAAGATAACGTCAAAGTCCTGGACCTCCAATGGGATGACGATAAATGTAAACGCTTCAACACTGTTAGACTCCACCACACGCTCCACTCTTTCACCTGCATCGGGTCTGGCATTGGAACATAACCCATCAACATGAGCCATTTCAACTATTACCTGTGTTACAATAAACACATATAATCCATTAAAGGTAGATGACCCGATCACATTTTCGTAACACAGAATTATTTCAAACATACGGAGATTTTCATATCATATGAAAGCTCGTATTTTCCTCATCATCATACTGAAATTTGACGGCCTAAATCTGTATAATTACGGAGAAATCGATGAAATAACGTCGAATTACCGCGAAAGGTGGTAACCACCAATATCGTTTGTGTACAACTCAATGGGTACATTTCACGGCATCTTTTGCGTCTAAAATAAGAACCATTAGAGTTATGCAACTCAAACTTTGGAATACGACTTTTTTAAGGATGACCTTTCATGTAGAATAGTAAACTTCAAGTTTAAAATCGGAACATCTACCTGTAAGGAGAGTGCCAATTATTTTTTATTTTTTTGCCTCAAAATGCATTTTTAACCTTTTTTAATCAATAATAAAAATTATGAAAAAATTAAAAATACCACTCCAAGAGAAGTGTCTTTAGATGACTTTGGTGCAATTTCAGATTTATTTACCAAAAACTGATTTTTGTTACGTTGTCCAAAAAAAGCCAAAAATGTGTTGTTTTTTTGGGCAAAATTTAACAAATCAGCATTTTTAGCGAAATTTGATACCACAAATGGATTATCAGACTTATTTCCTTTCTGAATATGTATACTTTTATGATAGTTCAAAAGTTACAGCGCTTGATAATGTTCATCACATTGGTGTCACATGGGTGTCACATGGGTGTCACAAGGGTATCACATGTTTTTAAAAAGTTCAAAAGTTACAGCGCTTGATAGCAAACATAAAAACAACATCCTGCTGATTGGTTACTGGTTACATACCCTGATTGGTTCTTCACGATAATTAAACACAGTCGCAACTAAAGCAACCTGCTCCATACGCATCACCGAGTACGGCAAAGTCACGTCGATAAAGTGCTCACGTCTCACTGTTATCTCCTTGGGTTCCGCGACACACATACCATGAAGCGGTGACACACCCGTCGCCTGGACGATCCATGTTGTGATACTATCTGGGAGGGAGATCGGGTAGATAGCGGAATTTGCATCACTGCAGCAAGAACAAGAAGAAAAAAATTCAATTATTGACCTTTGACATCACGTTTTATATCACAAATGGTTTATAGTAGAGTCACGCATAATAAGAATTTAGAGGTCATTTTTAATCGTAAAATATAAATGCCTCGATCAATTATGATAAATTTGGTGTCATTTTAAAGATTAAAAATTGCTCTGAGGACACACATAATAAACTAACAATTGTGTGGACTACCTGAATCCACACTTACCCCAAGTCCACAAGGTTTTGTTCAAAACGAAACAACTCCCTGAATCCACACTTACCCCAAGTCCGAAAGGTTTTATTCAAAACGAAACAACGTACTCCTGAATCCACACTTACCCAAGTCCATAAGGATTTGTTCAAAAATGAAACGACTCCCTGAATCCACACTTATCCAAGTCTACAAGGTTTTGTTCAAAATGAAACGACTCCCTGAATCCACACTTACCCCAAGTCCACAAGGTTTTGTTCAAAACGAAACGACTCCCTGAATCCACACTTACCGTAAGTCCACAAGGTTTTGTTCAAAACAAAAACAACTCCCTGAAACCACACTTACCCTAAGTCCACAAGGTTTTGTTCAAAAAGAAACGATTCCCTGAAGTCCGACCGTATAGTCACATCGTTATAATCCACTTTGGGTTGTGGTAACGCATCTCCTCGGTTTCCTGAAGAGCGTCCTGAGGCCTTTGATTCTGCCACACAACACTTGTATAAAGCCTGGACAATGGGGTCATCTGATGTAAGGTTCATGCGAGACATAAGTCCAAGTTTTCTGTTTTGACAACTCCAATCCACTATGTGACGCTTTCCTTTCAGGCAGAATTCTAATAAGATAGCGTTGCTTTGATATGTACTCTCTGACGATGTTGGGAGAGGAAAAAAAGAAATATGATTATTCATGAATATTCATGTAATATAAGGTCGTAGAATCAATAAGGGTGTTTTGAATCAGTACGGTGATAAGAACAACTATGAGCATGTTTCTATATATGCTGGTCCCATGCACTCTGGATTCCCGCGCCAACTCATCCATAGGTACAGGTATAGGCTTCTCCATTACTTTCGAGAATCGACTCTACACCACATTACGCTATCGCTGTTATTATATACGGGAAATAACCATCAACACATAGTTGAGGTTAAATGAATATTTTGTTGAACAAATCCAATAATTGTATCACAATTAGACGGTTTCGTCAACCAGTTCGGTTGACTTCTTCAGTAATGGTTTGATCCACTTCTGTTTCCCGCGAGAACTGGTATTCTCGTACCCAGGATGCAAAGGTGTGATGAGTGGATCGAACACGTGACTTAGAGAATAAATACCCTCGTCGCGGTTGAGAATGTTAGGCCCCTGTCGTCGTATCCAAATTGCTTCTTGAATCCATGTTTCAACCGCAACGAGGGCATTTATTCTCTAAGTCACGTGTTCGATCCACTCATCACACCTTTGCATCCTGGGTACGAGAATACCAGTTCTCGCGGGAAACAGAAGTGGATCAAACCATTACTGAAGAAGTCAACCGAACTGGTTGACGAAACCGTCTAATTGTGAGTACAATTATTGGATTTGTTCAACAAAATATTCATTTAATTTATATCTACAATCCTGATGAACTTATTCCAACACATAGTTGAGGTGACGCATCGAATACCAAATGAACTGTTGCGATGCCAAGTGGCGCTCTCTTACGTGGCATTGACAAAATTTATTTATGGATTATTTTACGTCATCTCATGCATGACTTTTATGCCAGCAATGACATGAAACAGGTTCTCTATGCCTTTTGACGTCGTTAGACGGCTAATCGTTCTCTGGTAAATTATCCTAAAAAAGAAGGATAGCAGAGAGAGATTGGCCAGATAATAGCCGGCAAGAGCTTTGTAGAAACAGCACAGCGCAAGATTAGACGGCTAATCGGAAATTGCTACGACCATATGACGCATTAATGACCAGCAAGAGGCGATATCAACAAACTGCTGATGATTTACGATGTGATCAGTGGGATGGGATAGTGTTGAGTTGAAAATTCGAATAGAAAATAAATAAATAAATAAAAACATTCATAAGTATTCATTATGAAATAATACTGACATTCACACATTTGCACAAATATTTTCTCCCAAGATGTGCCTCCAATTATACCAACTTTTTTTGGGAAAACAACAAACACTGGAATTCATAGTGCATTTTATGATTTTGAAGTTTTAAACAAAATCAAGACAAATGTAACAAAAGATTTTTGGAGCAATCATAGTGCATGGATGAATACTGGGCTAAATATCTTTTTCAATGTGAACTATCAGAATATATGTCTTGGCTTATTTAATGAAGATTTCGACTTTTTCAAAAATATTATTATTCTTTTGGCAAAACGTTATATTTATAGATGCAGAGTTGAAGAAAAGAAACTTAAGCATTGGTGAAAATGACTGAAGAATCTGAGAAAGTTATTGCAGAAAGGAATAATAGAATGGCATCCCATAACAAAAGATGGGGGGTATTGACATTGTTTTCATAATATTGTTTTCATAATATTGTTTTCATAATATTGTTTTCATAATATTGTTTTCATAATATTGTTTTCATAATATTGTTTTCATAATATTGTTTTCATAATATTGTTTTCATAATGTTTTCTTAAAAAAAATAGCATTATGTGCCTATATAGTAAAACTTTGTCTGGCACTTGTGGCGTCTGAATGTTGATGCCTTGTCTGTATTTGATGTATTTCTTGTAGTGTTATTTTTGTACAGGGTGAGTCAAAATAGTCAGGTCCAGATTTCACCGATTTTTTAAACCAGTTAAAATTCAAAAATGAATATATTTAATGACTTACCTAGCAAGGTGGCATTACTAGCTGTAACCTAAATTTTATTTCATTCAAATCGGTTATTCGAAACGGGAGATATGATAATTTCTCTAAATTCTGTGAAATAAAATCTGTTCCAACTTATCTAAGGGATCCCTATGGATGTTGACGTTTAACGCGCGCCTTTTGAATAAGTCAATCAAAGGCGTGTTGGTATTCACAGCAATTACAATAGGAAAAGAGATTCTATTGTCTTTGCGGTTATGTTTTCAATAGTTTTCGTGCAATCAGAGATAGCCTATAATATACATTATTGAGTTTTAACAAAATGTTGACCAAAGTATTTTGAAACTTGTTATTTTAATCGAACTGATATGAGAGAAGTCTGAGAGAAAACAGATCTTATATCTTTAAACAGTTTGTGCTTTGGCAACTTACCAGGCAAAGTGCAACGTCCAATTTTATGAATATATTTGTGCAATACGGAGTTATATTATAATATATTTAAATACTTTGCATGCAATATCGTTTAATTTATCAGAGATTAAACCAAAAAACATTATATTTTGGTATAAATTGCAACAGTTATACAGTGTGTTGTGCTGTATGAATAACTAATATTACAGTAGTATTAACATCCACCACCAAACTTGGAACACTTTGGATTACGCGTCTTTTCGTAAATATGTTGTAAATCTGGCTTGGAATATGATATTGTCGTGAAAACATCACCAGGTATGAAGAAGTATGTCTATGCTCATAAACAATGAAAACAATTACCAATTTTGTAGAAGGAGTATTTTTCTTGATTTTTTGAAAACGGGACCTGACTATTTTGACTCACCCTGTATTTTGTTAATTTTTTGTTGTATGTCATAAAATAAAAAAAGTCCCTATAAACGGGCTGGAAAGAGAAGAAAAAAAAATCAAGACAAATATCATAGAATCATTGAACTTACCCAGTTGTTGGATAGTTTCTGTCACTTCCTCCACACTACGTCTCTTTCTATCATGATTATTGCACCCAAGATCTGTAAATATAATATAAACACCATGATTATGTAACATAAATATTAACACAAACAAGTATGGGCATCACATCATGAATATTCAACACAAACAAGTATGGACATCCAACCTATCATGAATATTCAACACAGTGTCGTAGCCAGAGGGGGGCAATCGCCCCCTCCCCCCCAATATTGACGACGTGTCGGTTGAGATTGGCACTGTCGGTTCATTTGACCAGAGAAATCATGGAATTATGATGGTCACGCGTGCATATGTGACCCCAAAATGCAATATTCGTTGGAACAAGCTTGTTTAGAGCCAAAATGTATCTCAATCGTGCCAAAAATAGGTGTAAAGTCAAAAAAATCCGTGCGCTATGCGCGCATATCTTTACTCATAACTATCTTGTCGGTTCATTTTATTTCTCGCCCCCCCCCCCCAATATCAATAACCTAGCTACGCCACTAACTCAACACAAACATGTATGGACAAGTATGGCCATCCTATCATGAATATTCAACACAAACAAGTATGGACATCCATCCTATCATGAATATTCAACACAAACAAGTATGGACATCCTATCATGAATATTCAACACAAACAAGTATGGACATCCATCCTATCATGAATATTCAACACAAACAAGTATGGACATCCATCCTATCATGAATATTCAACACAAACAAGTATGGACATCCATCCTATCATGAATATTCAACACAAACAAGTATGGACATCCTATCATGAATATTCAACACAAACAAGTATGGACATCCATCCTATCATGAATATTCAACACAAACAAGTATGGACATCCATCCTATCATGTATATTCAAACACAAACAAGAATGGACATCATATATCATAAATATTCAACACAAACAAGTATGGAAATCATATCATGAATATTCATGAGACTGATTCAACAGATTGGGGCTATATAGGTCTAGATGACAACAAATAGTGATGCAAAGTTTTTACATAAAAAAAACAATTAAATACAATTGAAATTAAGTTAAGATTGAAAGAGCTATAAGGTCCAAAGAGGTGTTAACAAAATTTGACTATAGTTCAATCATTTCCAAATTGGAGAGAAATATTCAGTTTTTATCTCTCCGCATGCGCAAAAGTAATCCACTGATACACTGTATCCACGATCCGTATAATATAATCTGTTACTGTAACCTACATCTTATGTATAACTCCATTTTATTGATATTATGTTATAAACTCTTATTTATTGATTGTAATTATTCTATCATTGGGTGCCATCTTCCTCACGCTCTGCGTTTTAGATTGGCATCCACATCTCCTGTATATTTGTATTTATAAACCACTGTTATTGTATATGTTTACCGAGATGGAAACAAATAAACTGAAACTGAAACTAAAACAAGTGTATATACGCGCGATATGGCCAAAACCACACGAGTTTGGGCACATGCACAGGGTCACGAACATGATTCCCTTCACGCACGCCGTGTCCTTCTGTATTCATTCGCTGCTCTGTGAGGAGGTTTTGCCAATTTGGAACTGATCAAACTATAGACAGCCTGGCATGTTTTGTCATACAGGGTGAGTCAGAAAGAACGGGCACCTTTTTGGCGAAAGCGCCACAGAAATATTAAGCCTGCATATTCAAAACCAAATATAGTGTTATAAAGAACACATATTTGGCTTTCATTCAAAAAAAGAAATTTTGAATTTGAACATTGCGTCACAAAGTTGCAACCATTTGAGTAGAACCCGGTATTTTAAAGCCAATCCATGGAATGGCAATAACCGATAGTATTGTTGGTTGCCTGATTCAGAGATGCTGATCAATGAAACTCGTGAAAAAACTGAAAAGGCACATGAATGTTGGATACAATATCTTCAAATGACAGGAAATAAATAGATCTGTGTAATTATGAGTAATAAAAAGCCTGAAATCAAGAAGGAAAAGTAAAAGGAGGCATATCGACTGATTCAGGAGGTAAACCCCATTATAATACTTTTAGGAATGGCTTGATAATTTGACCATTCCGTGGATTTGCTTCAGATTTTTGGGGCTTTACTCAAATTATTGTAACATGATAACGAAATGATCGATTTTTAAAATTCTTCTTTCGAATGAAAGCCAAATTGTAGGTCTTGAAAGTGCTACCATTGATTTGGAATATGCATGCCTACATTTTTTGTGACGCTTTTGTGAAAAAAGTGCCCGTTCTTTCTGACTCGCCCTGTATGATCGCCATTAGGGTTTCATTAGTTCTGATGTTGACAGGCCTTATGTTGACATAAATCCCTCACATCCCGACTTGTCAACATATTTTTCACAATCTCGCACACACAAACAACGATGACGAAGAAATTTGACCATTTAATGTATATCTCAGATATTTGGTACTGATAATTGATTTTGGATTAGCCAACACCAAAGCCTCGGTCAGGGACTTTTTGTGCTGGCTAGGAGTATAAGACCATGTACCTGATCTACAATTACAATTAAACATCCTCAACTTTTTTTCTTCTTTTTTTGGGAGGTTTATATTTCATCATTCTTTATTCAATCATTAAAAATACAATAAAATTGATAAAAAGAACGCACATGAATCCAGGACACGATGTTGACCCGTCAATGACCAGCATTGACCGACCAACATACAGGCAGGGAAAGACAGGACAAACAATACAAACATCAAAATTATAAATATTTTAAGATTTAAAGAAAACTATATTAACCACCTGGGCACTACTGGCCTATCTTACAGTGGTTCTGATTGGTTTATTGCAAGATATACTCATTTGAATAGCCAATTAAAATGCAGCTTGTAAAATATTTCACTCCAATCTTTATCAGGGATACAACTATTGTAAAAATGTCTCTGATTGGTGCAATAAATGATGTATCTATCTTTCTGACCAATCGGCCGGTAGTTCTCAGGGGGTTAAAACCTCACCTTCACGTTCATTGGTCTGTAATTCAGCATTGGTAAGAACCGTCACGCCAGCATTCTGTTAAAAATAAATAAATATGTGAAGCGGAATGAGTTGTTATGTCGGGAATATTGATTTTGAGTTGAAGTGAAAAATTCTTATGTTTACTAGGCATGTTTATATTTATCGTAATGCATTTCTCATGGTGATTCCAAATATGGTGATGAAATTCAATATAATAATAATTTTCTAAACATTTTGCGACAGTTTAGAACTGTTGTCTGCAGACTTTTTACTTACATCAAATATGTCCTGTGTGTTGCTGCCTCCCCCAGGGCCACATCCATGTGATACCCATATAACACCCATGTGATACCCATATAACACCCATGTGATACCCTTTTACTTACATCAAATATGTCCTGTGTGTTGCTGCCTCCCCCAGGGCCACACCCATGTGATACCCATATAACACCCATGTGATACCCATATAACCCCCATGTGATACCCTTTTACTTACATCAAATATGTCCTGTGTGTTGCTGCCTCCCCCAGGGCCACACCCATGTGATACCCATATAACACCCATGTGATACCCATATAACCCCCATGTGATACCCTTTTACTTACATCAAATATGTCCTGTGTGTTGCTGCCTCCCCCAGGGCCACACCCACGTGATACCCATATAACACCCATGTGATACCCATATAACCCCCATGTGATACCCATATAACACCCATGTGATACCCTTTTACTTACATCAAATATGTCCTGTGTGTTGCTGCCTCCCCCAGGGCCACACCCATGTGATACCCATATAACACCCATGTGATACCCATATAACCCCCATGTGATACCCTTTTACTTACATCAAATATTTCCTGTGTGTTGCTGCCTCCCCCAGGGCCACACCCATGTGATACCCATATAACACCCATGTTATACCCATATAACCCCCATGTGATACCCATATAACACCCATGTTATACCCATATAACCCCCATGTGATATACTTACATCAAATATGTCCTGTGTGTTGCTGCCTCCCCCAGGGCCACACCCATGTGATACCCATATAACACCCATGTTATACCCATATAACCCCCATGTGATACCCTTTTACTTACATCAAATATGTCCTGTGTGTTGCTGCCTCCCCCAGGGCCACACCCATGTGATACCCATATAACACCCATGTGATACCCATATAACCCCCATGTGATACCCTTTTACTTACATCAAATATGTCCTGTGTGTTGCTGCCTCCCCCAGGGCCACACCCATGTGATACCCATATAACACCCATGTGATACCCATATAACCCCCATGTGATACCCTTTTACTTACATCAAATATGTCCTGTGTGTTGCTGCCTCCCCCAGGGCCACACCCATGTGATACCCATATAACACCCATGTGATACCCATATAGCCCCTATGTGATATACTTACATCAAATATGTCCTGTGTGTTGCTGCCTCCCCCGGGACCACATCCAAGATCATAGGATGCCATCTTGGAAAATATCTTTGAAAAAATGAAAATGAAAATCTCAATGTTTAAAATAAGTGAATGTGAAATTCCTGCATGTGAAAACGTAGATATTTTATTCCTGAACATCCACCGGTATAATATTACATAACGCAATGTGGAGAAGCCTTAAAGGTATATTATGTAATCTTTCCAGGGAACGCCCTCAACATCAAAACAAAAATTGAAAGTAGATTTTCTTGCAGATTTACATTTCTGATCATAAATCGTACATACATTCCAAGTTACAGGGCGATACGATTCTTAATTACTTCAAAATCATGGTTTTAGAGTGAAAATAAACTGTCGGGATAACACAACAGTTTATATTTTCACTCTATTTTCACTCTAAAACCATGATTTTGAGGTAATTAGGAATCGTATCGCTCTGTAACTTGGAATGTTTATACAATTTATGATCAGAAATGTAAATCTGCAAGAAAATCTACTTTCTAAAAGAAATCATGAATAGAGGTCGCTCTCTGGAAAAGATCACATAATATGCCTTTAATATAGCTATCACAACAAAGGGAAATTATTCTACACCACCTGTGTGATGATCTTAACGATCCTGTGTGATATCTCAAGATATGGAATGCAAAATGAATGCCTTTGCCTCTTGATCCCAAAGAGGACCATTTATGACATGACCTAGACCGAGCCTCTTATCCGCCGTATTCGACCTATATACGACGCTTACAAGGGGACAATGAAGGCATGATCCAAGAACGACAGATAGTCACTCTTGCTAAAGACCGTCGTGCATGGAGGAAACTTGTGGTCACCTGCTCTGCAGCCGAAGGATGATGATGATGACCGCAATCAGGGCTGTACTTAGAACCTGCCCGCAAGGAGCCTGAGGTGGGTAAAATTAAGGCTAGTATTGTTTCAGTGGACTGTGATGATTTGAGGGAAGTAGCCAAAACAACCTTCGGTAGTAGTATAAACACGCATTTAACAGGCTTTTATTTATCCAACTTGGTTAAAAATGAACCAATGAACATAGAGAGATACCCTAGAAATATGTATGAATAAATGGAGATACACCTAGACTGCAATATCTAGTATTATCTGCCCTGCTGTCTGAAGAATTACACCAGGCACAAGATCTGCTTTAGAGGGTCGAGACATCAGTGGCTAAAGTTGGCTTGACTATGAATGCAAAGAAGACAAAGTTCATGGCATACGACCAAACAAGTACGGTGGAAATCAGAACAAATGATGGAACCAAACTAGATGAAGTAAACGATTTCAAATACCTAGGTGCCTGGATGTCAAGCACTGAAACAGATATCAAGCAACTTAAGGCAGCAGCTTGGAGAGCCTGTGGGAAGCTGAACAAGATCTGGAAATCCACCCTACCAAGAAAATTCAAACTTCGTCTGTTCGCCGCAACTGTTGAATCTGTGTTACTATATGGCTGTGATGCATGGACCACCACCCCTAAGCTAGCAACTTGACGGCTGTTATACTCATATGCTGAGGGCTGTCCTCAACATTCACTGGAAGCAACATACAACTAACACAGAGCCGTATGGAGACCTCCCCAAAATCACCCAAAAGATCAGGGATAGAAGGACAAGATTCTCAGGCCACTGCTCTAGGAGTCAAGAATGTGTGTCAAAGCTGGTTCACTGGATACCAAAGCACGGGAGAAGGAAACCTGGAAGACCTGCCCTAACTTACATCGATGTGCTAAAACAGGACACTGGTTTGGATGTCGGAGACTTAAAGACAGCAATGCAGGACAGGAAAGTGTGGAGAGCCATTGTAGATCGAGAACACAACTCAAATTAAGCAAGCAATATCTAACACTTACCTTCTTTTTATTTAGTCTATGGTAATCCTGTAGGAGATAGACTGCGGTGTCCACAGCTAGCAGGGCGACCTTGGTTTGTGGTTTTCCCGTCACTCTCAGGTTGATCATATTCTTTGGTTTATACCAGGACTTTCCATTAGGAGGAGCTGGTATGGAGATCTACAAAGTACAATGATGGGATTTTGGAGGTAAAAAAATCACATTTTAGGCACATTTTGGTCAAAATTTGAAAAACTAATCATGTCAACAACAAAAAAATGCTTCCTAGGGAAGTGTCTTTAGATGATTTTGGTGCAATTTCAGCATTTTTTACCAAAACCTGAATTTGCTACGTTTGCAGCAAATTTTGAGCCAAAAAATAAAATTGTGTTCAACATTTTAAATATCAGCATTTTTAGTGAAATTTGATACCAAAAACGGATTCTCAGACTCATTTCCTTTCCAAAAAAGTATACTTTTATATCATATTAATAGTTTTTAGGGTTGAAAGCCCCCTTAAAACAATGCACCTGTGGTTTGCGACTGACTGTTGTCTTCTGGACCCCAACTCAAGGCCAACGTACCGAAGGGAGACCAAGGTTGACATACCCACACTGCTTAGTTAAGATGTTGGCATCAGCCAGCAAGAGCTACGCAATCTAATGCAGGACAGAGTGAACTGGCGAAAATTCATCATGGCTTTCGACCGAGGTCGACTAAAGTAAAGTATGTAAAGCACATGATTAGCTCCGCCTAATTCTATTGACGACAACGTTTAAGGATAGCACTTAATATCAATGACGTCTCCTGATATATCATGACATCATTATCAACCAATCAGCAAGCGCATTTTTTCCGGAATAAAGCTTCCGTAAAACAATACACAACATAACGCGGAAAGGCATTGTATTATACTATTTTCACAGAGGGCGCTCACACTGTTTTAAAAGTGTCACACACACGACCACCACGCCTTGATGAAAGGCTTATGGCCTCCTTGATCTTTCTGGAAAATAGTTTGTCCTCCCTGCAGAGAACATTTGTGACCAGTCGCATCAAAAAGGACATGTTGTCTGCAAACACAGTTTTGAAATAGAAGCCAATAAAGTTGATGAAATATAAAGAAAGTAATAGTAAAAATAATAATAATAATAATAATAATACAACGACTCTTGTATAGCGCTTTACACCGAAGTCCCATAGCGCTTACAAATAACAAAACAAAACAACAAAACAAAAACAAAAACAAAAACGGAGCAAAACATATGAAAGACACAATATACCAGGAAACTAAAGATACAAAAATAAAATTAAATGTTACAAAATGCCATTTCAAAGAGATATGTTTTCAGAGATGATTTGAATTGATTAAGAGTCTGAGAGTTCTTAATATGAAATGGTAATTTGTTCCAGAGTTCACAAGATGCATGGCGAAAACTACGATGACCATATGAAGTTGTACTAACCAATGGTGGAACAAGATTTTGTTTTGAAGATGAGCGGAGGTTGCGAACAGGCTTGTATTCCTGAATCAAGTCAGTGAGATATTCTGGAGCAAGTCCATGAAGACATTTATAAGTCAAGAGAAGTATTTTGTACATGATGCGAAACTTAACAGGCAACCAATGAAGATCACGAAGCACAGGAGTGATATGTTCTGAGAAGCGAGTACGTGTGACAAGTCTTGCAGCAGAATTTTGAATACGTTGTAGCTTAGAAATATGGGAGTCTGGAAGTCCGTATAAAAGGCTGTTGCACATATCAAGATGACAAGTGATGAACGCATGAACTAAAAATATGGTTCTTGAAACTATATCTTGTGATTCCAAAGTCCGATTTCCTTCAACAAGGTATCATTTTAAAGCTTAGAATGTGCTCTTTCAACTGATATGTGTAACTCAAATTGGAGTCATGCCTCCAACATGTCCATTTTTATGTGACGGGTCACATTTACGTTCTCCACATGGGAATTTCCCTGCTATTTTAGAATATTCTGTAAGGGCAGATTGGTTAAATTCAGCTTTGTGTTCTTTAACCCCCTGGGCACTACCAGCCTATCTTACAGTGGTTCTGATTGGTTTATTGCAAGATATACTCATTTGAATAGCCAATTCAAATGCAGCTTGTAAAATGTTTCACTCCAATCTTTATCAGGGTTACAATTATTCTAACGCTGTCTATGATTGGTGTAATAAATTATGTATCTATCTTTCTGACCAATCGGCCGGTAGATCTCAGGGGGTTAAGGTATTCGCCTAGCGTTCTTTCTGGTTCCACGACATAGACTTTGGGGGACATTTAGTATTGCCATATAACAGATTTTTCAGAAACCTTTCCCAATTTCAAAAGTCTATCTCAAGGATTACTGAACCACTTATTTTAATGCATTTATCATGGTGATTCCAAATATGATAATGAAATTCAATAATTTTGACATTTTTTTAAAATGCTGTGAATTTTGGAATGTCATCTTTCCCAACTTTCAAGGTCTATCTCAAGGATTACTGAACCAATACTGGGCATGTTTTTACTTATTTCAATGCATTTCTCATGGTGATTCCAAATATGATAATGAAATTAAATAATTTTGACATTTTTTTCAAATGCTGTGAATTTTGGAATGTTGTCTTTCCAAACTTTTAAGGTCTATCTCAACTTTTACTGATCCAATACTAGGCATGTTTGTACTTATTTCAATGCATTTCTCATGGTGTTTCCAAATATGGTAATGAAATTCAATATTTTTGACATTTTTTAAACATTTTGTGAATTTTGTTATGTCATCTTTCCCAACTTTCAAGGTCTATCTCAAGTTTTATTGATCCAATACTAGGCATGTTTGTACTTATTATAATGCATTTCTCGTGGTGTTTTCAAATAAGATAATGAAATTCAATATTTTTGAAATTTTTGAAACATTTTGTGAATTTTGGAATGTCGTCTGCAAACTGACCTCAACAGGATTCTCACATTGGTCTACCACATCTATCCACACCATATCAGCAACAACTTGCAAGGTCTATCTCAAAGATTACTGATCCAATACTAGGCATGTTTGTACTTATTATAATGCATTTCTCGTGGTGTTTTCAAATAAGATAATGAAATTCAATATTTTTGAAATTTTTGAAACATTTTGTGAATTTTGGAATGTCGTCTGCAAACTGACCTCAACAGGATTCTCACATTGGTCTACCACATCTAGCCACACCATATCAGCGACAACTTTCAAGGTCTATCTCAAAGATTACTGATCCAATACTAGGCATGTTTGTACTTATTTCAATGCATTTCTCATGGTGTTTCCAAATATAGTAATGAAATTCAACATTTTTGAAATTTTTGAAACATTTTGTGAATTTTGGAATGTCGTCTGCATGGAACTCACCTCAACTGGGTTCTCACATTGGTCTACCACATCAATCCACACCATATCAGCAACAACTTTGTTTTCACTGTTCACGTAAAATGCCACCATACGAGCACTGGGTACCATGTCTTGCGTTATCTGAATGTCGGTCACGGTAGCGGCAATGACGTCGTCTATTGCTTTAGGCTGGATAATCTTTCCGCCCGCTACGATCTGGATTAAAGAAAGTATTTCAAATTACTTAGGGCATTAAGAGATTGCCAAGAAAAATAAAATTTGGAAAAAATGATTTGTTACAATAGATAAGATACGTAGGAACCCACGGTTGAATGCTAGATTGAAATTTGGTTGAAGCAATTTATGTAGTGAGTGATACTGATAATTTTGATGTGATTTACATCGTAGGTGCAAAGAACTGATTTTCAGACAAATTGAGGGCGCACTTCCATACTCTGCGATCAAAGAGACATCTTTTCGCCTGATGATTGGACAACATGACCGTATGTGATTGTCCATGAAACTCAGAGTACCGGTAGCAATAATATTCCGGAAGGTCTATACCTCTGAATTTTTATAAGCTCTACCGTTTACGGTATTGAGCACTTTGTTCAAAGGCTAGTCTAACCTGAAATGGTTGTCAATAATTATTACGCTACTGATTTATCAGTGGAGCACTTTTTGATTATCTTTTGATATCTTAATGTGTATTGACCTCTTTTGGAATATAATGTTGCTCTGACTGCAAGTTTTAACACCATTGATTATGTTTTTATCATGTACTATTATGGGTATTATGTAAAAAGATAGGCGAAACATGCAATCTTACAAATTATCGTTTAGGTGTACATACTGTAATTATATTGGTTAACACGTACGCAATCTGAGCCATATTGTGTAAACTAGAAAGTCAAACCACACAATATATTCCATATCATCGATCACACCGCGTCACCAGATGGCGCGGTGTGATCGGGGAAGATACTGTAAAAGTGGAAATGTTCGCGCTACATTTATTTTCGCGCTTAAATCAGCAAGCGCGAAAATTAAAACGCGCGAATATATTCATTTTGTATGTAGGTCTATGCATGGAAGCTCAAAATCGCGAAAATAAAAGCAAGCAAAATTGTTCAAAATGTGCAATGCGCGAAGATTTACACGCGCGAACATTTCCCCTTTTACAGTATTACGTGTAAAGCAGATCTGTGGAAGAGTTGCTTGAAATATGACACGTAAATTATAAACAAATAAAATGGCGGATGATTTAAATGCAACCGAGTCGATTTCTGTTACATTCTGAGGCCGAAATAGACCGCAGAAAGGTCTACCACATGCCGAAAAATAAATGATCTGCAATTAACATTGCAGACATGTTTTTTGCGATGATTTTATGGAGAGAGGTGACGGCGCAGAGCCTGTTAAAGGGTGAATTTTCACGGAGGTATGGTAAGGAATGGAAGAGAATTCAGCGCCTTGCTCTAGTATTGTTTGAAGTTTAGTTTTCCGCGAGTGTTTATACCATTTTTATTGGGGACTGGACTAAACGATAAATTCGTTATCCCCTGCATGTTCACACAATACGGAAAAATACCTATGGTTTGTGCCATATCACATGAGGCCGTTCGGCCTGCGGCCTCATGTGAGATAACTAATATACTTACGTAAGTAAAGATGACATCCACATTCTCATTATTTGCACCATTTCTTTGTAAATCAACGTTGATGGTTTCAGTCACCTATTGATTCAAAGTTTAAAAACAAATAGAAACAAAGCAGATGAATGTTAGTATAACTACTTATCGTTTAGTAGATACACATACTTCAATTTCATTGGTTAACACGTATGAAATCTGATCCATATCGTGTAAACTAGAATATCAAACCTGGTCAAACCACACGATATATTCCATATCGTCGATTAACCGCGTCACCAGATGGCGCGGTATGATCGGGAAAGATATTACGTGTAAAGCGATTGATTTGCGTCTGTGCAGGTCTGTGGAAGAGTTGCTTAAAATACGACAACAAATAAAATGGCGGATAATTTAAATGCAACCGAGTCGATTTCTGTTACATTCTGAGGGCGAAATAGACCGCAGAAAGGTCTACCACACGCCGAAAAATAAATGATCTGCATTTAACATAACCAGACATGTTTATCGCGATGATTTTATGGAGATTGATGACGGCTCAGAGCCTGTAAAAGGGTTGAATTTTACGGAGGTAAGGAAGGGAAGAGAATTCAGCGCCTTTGCTCTAATTGTTTGAAGTTTAGTTTTCCGCGAGTGTTTAAATACCATTTTTATTGGGGCCTTTGGACTAAACGATAAAATCGTTATCCCCTGCATGTTCACACAATATGGAAAAATACCTATGGTTTGTGCCATATCACATTCGGCCTGCGGCCTCATGTGATATGACATGCCAAACCATATGTATTTTTCCGTATTGTGTGAACATGCATGGGATAACTAATAATATCAGACGGGGCTGTCCGGAAGTTGTGCCCATTGTCCGGCACTCTTTAAAAAAAGGTAAACTTTTTATAACATTTTTGTTGTTGTTGTTTTGTTGTGTGGATAGAATCATTAAACTGCCTCATAAAACAAGAAATTATGTGGCAGATTTTTCAGAAACCTTTTCTCAAATTTCAAGGTCTATCTCAATGATAACTGAACCAGGCATGTTTGTACTTATTTCAATGTATTTCTCATGGTGATTCCAAATATGGTAATGAAATCCAATAATTTTGACATTTTTGAATGTCGCTGCACATGCCTGCAGCATGGAAAGTGTTAACAAAAAATATGAAATTTATCAAGTGCTGTAACTTTTGAACTTTTCATGTGATGTATATAAAAGTATACAATTTTGAAGAGGAAATGAGTCGGAAAATCAATATTTGGTTTCAAATTTCACTAAATTGCTGATTATCTTAATTTTCACTTTTTTGGCTCATAAAATTTGTGAACAATGTAACAAAATCAGTTTTGGTGAAAAATCATCTAAAGACACTTTTCTAGGAATGTTTTTTTAACATATAAAAAGAAAAGGTCAAATTTTGACCAAAAAGTACACAAAATGAATGTGATTTTTTACCTCAAATATGCAATGAGAATGAACAAAATTAAAAAAAACTTGAAACTATAAAAATTGTGTATATAGGACGGTTTGGGACAATGTTGATTTGGAAAATGTTAGCTCCGATTCAAAGACTTATCAATATTTTATTTGAATGCCTATAAATTTCCAAATGGCATGATTATAAGGCTATATTAAAAAAATGGTTTGTCTCAAAGCTCCCGCGCGCGTTAGTTAATTGGTGCGCGTTAGAAAAGAAGAAAACAAAAACAAAACAAAACAAATCTTTTTTTTCTTCAAAAAAAATATAGAAAAATAAGTTTCACCGATTTTTCAGATTTTCATTGATCACATCATTTTAAATACAAAAGGTCACATTTACAAGGATTTCAATATTTTATATTTATAATTTTTTTTTAAAAACCTAAAAAAACACCGCATTCCGCATTAGGTTTTGAAAAAATGAAGAGCTTATTTGGACAAAAGATTTTTTTAATAATAGCCTTATAACGGTCATAACTGTAGTGTCATAAAAATAAAATCTACTTACAGATACAAGATTTTGTGCCTTGGGTCGGATCAGAATCTCGTCATTACCCTCCGAATTAAAAAGTTGAATCTCAAACGAGCTGGTCTGCTCATAGTCTTCAAGATCTCCACCTGCAGCTGTAGTCATCTAGGAGAACAAAATGGCAATATAAAGCATGAAAATGTGACCCAACACGAGTAAATGGGCACAATGAGGGAAATACGAATATTGAGTTATTGATATCATGATATCGAGGGCTCAGAATCACAAGGTCTCATCTCCATTTTTTCAAAAAATAGATTTTTGGTATAAAAATTTTCAGAAAGAAATTCTCTTTCCAGTAACACAAAGAGAAAAGAGGTCACTTTTGAGAAAGAGAGAGGGGTCACTTTTGAGAAAGAGAGAGGGGTCACTTTTGAGAAAAAGAAAGGGGATAAATGGATGAAAGAAACATTTCTCAGAGGCATTGTTGGATTTGAAGTGAAAATATAACGCACGATACATCTATTAGTGCTTTACATACCGTTACAGTAATATGAAGAGCGCTAAGCGGTACGTTAAGTGTGAAAGATACACGGCCATGTAAATCAGTGGTCCTCTGGTTATCCACGCTCTCTAGGATCCTTGGTCCAGCAGCTGTTTCTGCTACGGCACTCACTATGACATCTAATTCTCTGGCTGGTTCCCCGTGGCTATAGAACACATCAGCCTGTGAAAACATGGAGATGACAAAATAAAGACAGCCTTAAAAAAAAAGGTGTTGAAGTATAATGGCACTAGTAGGTTTTAATTCTAGCAATATAAATGCTTAATCATTTTATTAATCTATCACAGTCTGTATGCCGACAGCGCCGCTAGCGGTGAGAACTGCTGTAGCCGGGTAGACCAAGAAAACGATTGATAGCGAATAAAAATAGACTGTGTGAGCTGCTTCCTATCTCTTATGGTATACTATAGGTATAACAGGCCATTTTTCAACTTTTATGAATCATGTCATATTATATATCAAATTAAAGCTCTAATTGAGAGAAACTCAGATCTGTGATTTATTTGGTCATAGGTCCTTCCGTCGGAGAGTTAAAGTCCTTCAAAGATGGACCTTTTTAAGAAATATTAAGAAATTTCTGTCAACCGTAGCACACTGAACAGGCTGCCAATGTTATGTTATTTTCCCCTAAAAAGCTCTGAAAACATTGCTATTTTCAGAAGAAAGCATAGATATCGTACCCAAAACATTGCTATCTTCAGGAGAAAGCATAGATATTGTTCCCAAATTATTGCTTTCTTCAGGAAAAAGCACAGATATTGTTCCCAAAACATTGCTATCTTCAGAAGAAAGCATAGATATTGTACCCAAATCATTGCTATCTTCAGGAGAAAGCATAGATTTGCACCCACAACATTGCTATCTTTAGAAGAAAGCACAGATATTGTATCCAAAACATTGCTAGAAAGCACATAATTATTATTGTACCCAAAACATTACTATCTTCAGAAGAAAGCATCGATAGTGCACCCAAAAAAACAATGCTATCTTTAGAAGAAAGCACAGATATTGCACCATAAACATTGCTATCTGAAACCTGCCTCAAAACTTTTGTATTTTAAGCGGGAATTTTTACGCTGTTATCAGGTGGTGAAGCGATGAAAATGGCTACAGAAATTACACTTTTTTGGTGATTAAATGGCGCTGACTTCAAGCACTATAAAATCCTTGAAAGGGAATGTTTCTCCTATTGGTGAGTGTGTTTTCTTGTGGAAAAGTGATTCCTTTGATAATCAATATTGGTATTTAATTTTCAGAAATATATGTGTGACAGAATAGGAACATGTCTTCAACGCGGAGTGACTTTTATACCTATATACTAAGTCTCAGCTCTACACTGTAGTTGTCAATGTAACACTTCAATGATCAGACGACACTTGTTCTTTTGAGCACAAAATAGTGGCAATTTTGGCACATTCAGATTGTGACCTCCCCATGTTCTCAAGCAAGTTGCCGAGCACTGAAAAAAGTGATTGCTACAAATGAGGTAACGTTGGAAAGAGGAACACATCAGCTTTTCATAGAGAGGAAACACAATATCATTACATTACAAAATATCCAGAAAATCAATTTTACCTTGACCTCAAACGGCAGATTTTTCTTGAAATATTTCATGGTCTGTGCCCAGCTGAACACAAAAGGGCTATCTACAAACTCCAAGACAGAATTGTTGGCGCTCTCTATCTTCCCTGTGGCGCCCTCTATAATGAACGCTTCGATGTGGAGTTTCTTGCCGAGGAATTCATCAAAATCTTTTGCGCCCTTGACGTCACTCAAGGAAAGAGTGTGTATGGCCTGGTCATTGCTGTTTAGCTGCACAAATTAAGGATGAAAGACAAAAATTAATTCGATTCCCGGGCGAGATCGTTTTCCCATTATTGTCTCTTTTCTACCCACGACGGCGAACCTGGTTAAAATATTTATAATTTGTTTAATACCCGTCGTATATGCCTATTATTTCTACAAATGAATGCTTCAATTACTTTTACTCTAAGTAAAGAAAATCAGCAATTTGATACTGTAAAGTATGAAATATTTGCGTGCATCAATATTTCATGAATTTCGCGACTTGCGATATTTTCAAGCACGAGAATGTTTTACTTTTTAAAGGCCTGTATTGACTATTTAACACATTCGCGAAATGTTAATGCGGCGAAAATGTTGGTAGATTACGTCACATGACACCAATGTTTACATGATTTACCAATATTGGCCTTGCTTTCGTTATGATTAGTGATGTCACATCTGAGTATGTCTCCCTCTTTAGCTTGAAATCGCCAATTACGAATAATGTTTAATAGTGGTTCACTGCACCGTTTCCATTGGGACTGGTTTCATATCATTCATTATATATAATTAAAACTAGTTGATAAACATCAAGTTAACCCCCTGGGCACTACCGGCCTATCTTACAGTGGTTCTGATTGATGCATTGCAAGATATACTCATTTGAATAGCCAATTAAAATGCAGCTTGTAAAATATTTCACTCCAATCTTAATCAAGGATACAACTATTCTAACACTGTCTCTGATTGGCGCAATAAATGATGTATCTATCATTCTGACCAATCGGCCAGTAGTTCTCAGGGGGTTGGTTAAACCTACCGATACATTGGCTACATCTTTGATAAATTCCAAACTTCCATCTTCATTCAGCAAGCTGTATTTGATTCGGTAGAAACCTTTAACTCTCTCCCCAAATACATAACTGAAAATAATTGACATTTATTAAAGGCATATTATGCGATGTTTTTCATGAAAAGCCCTTCTGTGATTTTTTTCCTAGAAATGCATTTTTGCGCGCATAAGTATGTGGAGTAATTTTTGCCGCATAACTCTATGCGATGAGCCCCATTTGGGGTATGCTGGTTCCCTGCACCCTGGATCCCCGGCCCAACTTATCCATAGGTGCAGGTACAGGCAAACCCATTGCCGGCCGTAACCGTAAGTTCAACACATTGCACTGTCGCTCTGTCATGGCATAAGGTAAATAACGATCAACACACTGTAGCTGAGATACCGCATCAAACGCTGAATGCATTGTCGCGCTGCCATAGCTACGGCGCGGTGGGGAACGCGATATGACATGCGTGCATGTGCATGTGAAGTCCGGCGCTGTGGTTAGCGTAGATACACGTGTAGTTTGTGCGAATCAGCAAATTTGTTATCATTAAAGCGTGACGCTGGCTGGTTTTGTAAAATCATGAATATGCATGACTTTTATGCCAGCAAATCAGCTTCGAGTGGAAATCGGCGCGTACCTGCATCTATGGATAAGTTGTGTGGAGCCCATTGATGCAGGGACCCAGCATACATTTGGGGCTCTTTTTTAATAGTTGTCTGAAAAAACTCTGTTGTACGGGCAAACAGATCTCTCAGGTCGGGTCGCTCGGTCTGGCTTCTTTTCATTGTTTTTTGACAAGCAATTTATTATTTGGGTCGGTATTCATTTGTATATGAACATATTTTTTCACAGATTTTAAAAGAATGTCATTAACAACCATATGTGACACCCATGGATGCAACACCAATATATGTAATACCCATCTAACAACCATGTGACACCCATGGATGCAACACCAATATATGTAATACCCATCTAACAACCATGTGACACCCATGGATGCAACACCAATATATGTAATACCCATCTAACAACCATGTGACACCCATGGATGCAACACCAATATATGTAATACCCATCTAACAACCATGTGACACCCATGGATGCAACACCAATATATGTAATACCCATCTAACAACCATGTGACACCCATGGATGCAACACCAATATATGTAATACCCATCTAACAACCATGTGACACCCATGGATGCAACACCAATATATGTAATACCCATCTAACAACCATGTGACACCCATGGATGCAACACCAATGTAATACCCATGTAATGACACCCAGGGATGTAACACCCATGTAATACCCATGTAACGTCAGATTTTTAAAATTCCTCAGAAAGCTAAATGTAGATGTTAAAATCATAAGCACTTTGACTGCTAATAATGGTATTCATGGCTAAATAAATGCACCGGTATAAATCATTCTGGGACATCCTGTATAACAGATAAACTCAGGGCGTAATTAGCATTACAAGCACCACTGAATGTCCCAATTCAGACAAGGACATTCACCTTTGAGGACTCGAACCCACAATCTCCCATTTACTATACTTGTGACACCCATGGATGCAACACCAATACATGTAATACCCATCTAACAACCATGTGACACCCATGGATGCAACACCAATGTAATACCCATGCAACAACCATGTGACGCCCATGGATGAAACACCAATGTAATACCCATGTGACACACAAGTAAAACCCATGTAACACCCATGTAAAACCCATGTGACACCCATGTGACACCCATGTAATATTCTATCATGCACTTTACCAGCGTATACTTACTCTCCCTGTAGCACGGTGATGACTTGTTCAGATGAGGGTAAAATGTATTGAGCTGGCTGCACTACAACCTTCACAGAAAAAGTTGGAAGCACTGTATCAAAGAATAAATTAACATTTATGATTAAAGAAGATGTTAATACTTTCCAGTTTTTTTAGTAAAACTTCCAAACTTTTAAGAATTACGCCCGGGGTGCTCAGTGGTCATTACAAGAGGGGTATCATGCGTGTCCAAGAAATCACGTAAATAGGGTAGTTTTTCAAGCTGGGGTATCAAAACAAGCCAAATTAAGAAAAGGGTATACTTTTTAATACATCATTGGCTTTCATATTTAGGGTCTTTTTGCTCCATATACTTTTAGCTTATTAGGAAGGAAAAAAGGGTTAGAAATGTGTCATACGTGGTAAGAGGTTTACACTTACTATACAAACTACTTGCTTAGGGTATCAAAACATTTTGAGTAGGCCCTAGGCCTACTTGTTTAGGGTAATGGAAATACTGATATTACTTGCTTAGGGTATGTAAAATACTGTGCCATACTTGTTTAGGGGGTGCTTTTTCACATTAACACGATTACGTATTTAGGGTACTTTTTGAAAGTCCTTGGACGTGCATGATACCCCCCCCCCCCTTGTAATGACCACTGAGCACCCCGGGGAAATACGGAACTAATACTAGGCATGTTTGTACTTATTTTAATGTAATTCTCATGGTGATTCCAAATATGGTGATGCCATTGAATAATTTCGACATTTTGGACATATTTTGTGACATTTTGGAATTGTCATCTGCAGACGACTGCCGCCTGGGAAGTGTTAAATAGAATTGGTTCATCATTAAACAGATTGAAATAACAAAGTTTGGAAAAAGTGGACATTTTCATGCTACATTCATTTTCACGCTTTTCGCATCGAAATCAGCAAGCGCGAAAATAAAAATGTGCGAATATATTCATTTTGTATGTAGGTCTTTGTAAGGAAGCTCAAATTTGCAAAAATCAAATATACAAAATTGTTCTAAATGTGCAAAGCGCGAAAATTTAAAATGCGCAAAAATATCCAGGTCACAGCCCTGCATCAATTCTTTGACAGAATAAAGTGCAATATTACGCACTTGCAATTTATAACATTTGGCAGCTATTGTAGATATTGCATTTTAACGTAAATGAGACGTTAGTGAAACAATGTCCATTATAACTGCCATGTGTTCATTACTTTAAGTTTACATCAAGGAGTTTGCTATTGGCTACCACACATAATAACATCTGGCAGCTATTGCAGATGGACCCTTGTTACTCTAAACCCTCAAATGAATAATAACAGATATTTTCAGAAGGGCATATCTAAAAGCACCCTAAATATTTAACATGTGGCAGCTATTGTAGATATTGCCTTTTCCCATAACTGAGATGTAAATGATAAAACATCCTATCTGATATAGCTGCCCTGTGTTACTTTAGGTTTATATCAAGGGGTTTGCTATAGAATACCACACATGATCATCTGGCAGCTATTGCAGATGGACCCTTGTTGTGCTAAACCCTCATTGAAGGAAAAAGTCATCCGACAGCGGAGACAAAACAGGACTTTATTATGACCTCTTAACACTTTCCATGCGGCAGTCGTCTGCAGACGACATTCACAAAATGTTTAAAAATGGCAACATTATTGAATTTCATTACCATATTTGGAATCACCATGAGAAATGCATTGACATATTAGGTACAAACATGCCTTGGTTCAGTAATCCTTGCACAAGACTTTGAAAGTTGGGAAAGGTTTCTGAAAAATCTATTTTGTATTTGTAAAACCAATAGCCGCATGGAAAGTGTTAACCACATAAAACATGAGATGGGTTATTTCCATGGGTACTTCCCCATACAGCTAGCACGCCAGCATTTCACCCAATAACTTCCCATTGTTGACACACTACCGGTATAATCTTTGTTTCAATCAGGAAACTGTAATAGATATAAGATTTGTTTCACATCACATGATTGGGTTACAGATCAAATTTCCGAGCCACCCTTTGCCTCAAATTGGAAGCAGATTTCCATATAAGTTAGTTAAGTTCTGTGATATTGTTATGGAAAATATAATCAGGATAGATTTATGAGTTGAGGAAAGTATTTCCTGATAAGTCAAACTTCATTATGAGAGAGAGAAAATTATGTGTAAAAATTTGAAAGAGGTCACATAATTGTCATGTTCATGTGTTCCGTCTTGTTCTTTTTTTCTTTCTGTGTCTTTGTCATGTGTATTGTTTTTGTGCTGTTCTGTATGATCTTGTTTCGTGTTTTTCTGTTCTCCTGTCATTAAAATGCCCTATTTGCTATCATTCTATTTTTGTGTCAAGGGTCCCCATTATATAAGCCCATCTATAGTCTAACTATTGGGGCTAACTAACTATTATAGTCTAACTATAAGCCCGTCTATAGTCTAACCACTGGGGCTCCTAGTCCTAGCCTCTCCTTCATATTGTATTATTATTTGTTTATATTAAATTTGCTGAATAAGTTGAATTTAATTGAATTATAGGTGCGTAATAAATGCGTACATGTCGTTTCAAGAAAAATTAGACAAATCAATACACGGGTGCTGGTGTTGATGTGTGAATAATTATGAGTATATCAACATGTGCGCAAGTGCATTGATTTTTCAAATTTTTTGAGACACAAAACATTCCCATGTATTGACCTAATTCATACATGACATTATACAAATCAAAATTCACAATTTGGGGATAATTTTGATTTACGTAATAACGAATACAAACGTGTAAACAAGTTTGCTAACACCGCAGTGATTTTTCCTATGGAAATTTACAAGCATTATTTTAAAGTAAAGTTATGGTCCCTCTTTCAGGGGTTGAGAGGACCTGAATAAAAAGGTGGAAACCAGACAAAAACAAGGAAAAATTGTGTAATTTTAGGGTAAAAATGCCAAATATGGGCTGAGAAGAAAAGGCTAAAATGTTGGCACAAGAAAAAATTAAAAAAGAGGAAATCAGCTAAAAAGAGGAACTCAAACCCCTGCAGTCTTTAGATTGATCAGTCTACCTGTGGAGTGACTTAGAGGACATTTAGCCCCTCATTCATCATCCTAATTTGTAGAACTTTATAACCAAAGTGGCCAAAGGGCCCGGGGGGGGGGGGGGGGCAGTCAGGTATAATGTTGTAATCATCCACGTGAACGAAAACGCGGAATATGGGTAGATTTTGAGAGTGGATTCACACGGATGATTACAACTTTTTACATGAGTTGCCCCCCCCCCCCCCCCCCCCCCCCGGGCCAAAGGGATATATCCTGTTCTACTGGCATTCGATTTTTGGTTTTACAAAACAGATTTTTCAGAAATCTTTTCAAACTTTCAAGGCCTATCTCAAGGATTACTGAACCAATACTAGGCATGTTTGTACTTGTTTCAATGCATTTCTTATGGTTACACAAAATATGGTAATGAATTTAAATAATGTTGACATTTTTGAACATTTTGTACAATTTTGGAATGTCGTCTGCAGCAGATGGTGATTGCTTACTTTGCCCAATGTTGCTATTAACAAACACTTACCATATTCTTTTACAAGGAACTGTATTGTAGAGTTATGTGTCATCTGAAAAAGATAACATGAACATTTTAGGATTGTCATTTACTTGTTGTCATCTCAAAAATGGGATATTTTAAATTCAATAGTAGCATCTTGTTTTCCAACCAACTGATTAGACGACAAAAAACACCTGTTGTACAGGCAAATGGACCTCTCAGGCTGGGTCGGTCGATCTGGCTTTTTTATATTATTATTTTCTCTTGAAAATTACAATACATTTTTTTTAAATGGTGTAAACAAGCAAAAAAATATATTAAGAGTCGGTATTCATTTGCACGTGAACATTTTAATTTGTTTCCACAAATTTCTAAAAAAATGGCTCAGTCGGGCCCTTGCAAGAGGGTTTTATGCATTGCCTTATTGCTACATGTAAAATGCAATGGAACAATTACTTCAATAATCTCAAAAATAAGGAACAATTACTTGTTAACCCCTGGGGTCTACCTGTCTATCTTACAGTGGTTCTGATTGGTTTATTACAAGATGTACTCATATGAATAGCCAATTCAAATGCAGCTTGTAAAATGTTTCACTCCCATCTTTATCAGGGATACAATTATTCTAACAATGTCTCTCATTGGTGCAATAAATGATGTATCCATCTTTTTAACCAATCGGCCGGTAGTTCTCAGGGGGTTAAGGGCTGTCAATCATCAAACAAGGTGATCATGATTTTAGGATCATTTTGCAATGAAAAGGTATTTAAATATCTAGCAAAAAACAATCAATAAAAGGTATGCTGAGATGGAAAGGAGGAGGCTGCAAAAATTGGTGATGTCTTTCAGCATATTTGTGACCCCATGGGTCGTTAAACATTCCATGCTTATCACATGCATATCACACAACTATCACATGCATGTCACATACACTTCATGTCACACACATCCCACCCATGACAGACATCCCCCACATGCATGCCACATGCACATCACATGCGTGTCACACACACACCCCACCCTATCCATGTCACACACACACCCCCACATCACATTCATGTCACATACACATCACATGCATGCCAGGGCTTGAATTAATCGAAGGCATCGAAGGCAATTGCCTTCGATGCCCCACCTAGTAAGTAGCCTTGATGCCCTCAATTTCTGGCTGTTTTTACTCTATTCAAAAGTACATAATGGCCTTGGATAAAGTTGGTGCCCCTTTCAAATTGCCTTAAATTGCCTGCCCTTTTCATTTCTTATTTCAAGGCCTGATGCATGCCACATGCACATCACACGCACATCATATTCCAGCAAACATTAAAATATCATATTGTTGACTTACTTCATGACCATAGTAAGCCACCACACTCCAGTTGCCTAATGCTGGCACGCCTGGAAATGCATATGTTTGAGATACAAAGCCAGCGTCAGGTACGATATTATCATATCTCTTCACGGTGATCCCTTGTGGCGTCTTAATCTCTATCCGCACCTGTACGATTGGACCAAATCAAATTTTATATTTGTAAGTCAAACATAACTGACTGGGGGTAATTAGTACTATAATACTAGGCTTATATCTTTTGACAGTGATCCCTTGTGGAGTCTTAATCTCTATCCGCACCTGTACGATTGGACCAAATCAAATTTTACATTTGTAAGTCAAACGTAACTGACATTTTCGCGCTTCATTCATTTTTGCGCTTTTCGCACTCCAAGCAGCTACCTCGAAAATTTTAAAAAACATGCAAATATATTTATTTTGTGTAAAGTCTATGTAATGAGCTTTCAAATGGTGAATTTAAAAACAAACGAAATGGCCAACAATGGTCTCATCTGTTGATTCACAGTAACCAGAGGTTAAGGGTCAGAGGTAAGGGGTTAAGTAGTGATAATATCTTACCTGTTCCTCTGATGGTCTCATCTGTTGATTCACGGTAACCAGTCGAATATTAACTGAAACAAAGCAAAGAGTAAAAAATGCATTAAAACAAATCTCTTTAGGAGGAGTAAAATATGAGCATGAGAAGTAGACAGTGATGGAAATAAGGGGAGGAGCAAGAGGAGGTCAAGTGGGGGGGGGGGGACAAAGAAGGGGTGATGGGAGGAGTCAAGGAGGAGGGTAAATGGGAGGGGAGCACTGAAGGAGGGGAAGGAGAGAAGTGTGATCAGGGAAGCAAGGGGGCTGGAAGGGTATAGCTATGTATACTCTATTTTGCTTCCTCTTGACAGTGACGTAACTTAACAGGCACAGCTTTTACGCACGTGTATGTATCTTCCATCTTTCAACGCTCATGTTTATAAGGCAGCGCCTTGATTCGGCGAGCATGTTATTTGCTGCAATTAATAGAATACGTAGTTACGTCACTGTCTCGTGACGGATAAATAGGGAGGGAATAAGGTGAATGGTAGCTTATTCAGATGTTATTCCATTCTCTTTTTTTTTTAAATAACTGGTTGTTTTTTAAACCCAAGTACCAAGAGCAATATTTGTATTGCAAAGTTTGAGTTACGACACAGGAGCAAAATGTCACAACAGTGTTATATACACCACATAAGTAACTGTCACATGCAGGGACTTAACACTTTCCACATGGCCAGCGGCGTCTGCAGACGACAATCCAAAATGTCACAAAATGTTTCAAAAATTTCACAATTATTGAATTCCATCACCATATTTGGAATCACCATGAGAAATGCATTGAAATAAGTACAAACATGCCTAACTAATATTTGGTCAGTAATCCTTGAGATAAACTTGAATATTAAGAAAGGTTTCTGAAAATCTGTTTTGTATAATGGTAAAACTAATAGCCGCGTGGAAAGTGTTAACCGTCATACAGTGTTTGGGGAAAACCCCGGGCCAATATGGTAATGGTAATCTGTCTTATCTTTTGGCAAGCTTGTCTAACATCCTGTTGTGACTATTGTTAGGCAAAGTCAAAAAAAATAAACTGTTCCACCTTGTCAAAGAAAAGCTTCAGTTCAGGGAGTGTCAAGTGTCAACTCATTCTATACAAAGGGTGAAAATACTCCTAACCTTTGATTTTCACCCTTCAAAAATGTTCTCACGAGCGAAAAATATTGAACATTTCATTGTTTTACTGCCTAAAACGCTAGCACACATTAAGGTTTTTCAGTTCACCCTCGAGAAATTAACCCAGTGAAATTGGGAAAAGATTAGTCCTCAAAGTAGTGATTTAGACCAAGGAACTGAAATTTGTGGCGATTAATGAATAGTCCTCAATGGATGATGGTGGTGGCTGTATTAACAACATGTTTAGATGCACCAGGACTGATTGTGTATATATTATGAGAAACAGGCTTTTATTAAAACATATTATTCTAGTCTTTGATTTTAAACACTACCTGCTTTAACATACTGATTGGATCCAAGACAAAACAGCTAGTTAGGGATGGATTTTCTTGGCCTTATAACTTGGCCCAGTCACCTAAGTACCAGGATGTCATACAATACTAGTTCAACCCATATCATTCGATCTATTCCAGAGTGTCACTGGACCAGTATCACCCAAGGTACCAGGATGTCATTAGAAATACTAGATCAACCCATATCATTGATATGTGACGTGTTCTACCAAAACCAGATGGAATTGGGCAGAGCTCCAAACTGAGAAATAGCCCAAAACATAATTTGGGGTGATTTTTTGGGGAATTTGAGTTTCTGGTAAATGATTAATCTTCAGAGTGTTTATAACAATATTATGAAAGATTCAGATTAAAAAAATCATCCTAAATGTATGTTTCAGTGATTTAAAAAGCCTAGTTCTAGTAAAAAGCCTAGTTTTAGTAACTTTAAAGGGCGATATCTCAGTTTGGAGTTTTCATAAAGACCGTAAAAGACGAACTTGAAAATGATGTAACTCCACTTTGGGAAGTCCGATTAAAAAAAGAGAGGTACCATTGTAAAGCTGAAGATCTCTACTTTGATAATCAATTACTAGCTCAATTTTGATATCTTGCCCAATTGTGTCTGGTTTTGGTAGAACAGGTCACATATTCAAGAGTCATTTAACCCTCATCAAAATCCTTCCTTGTTCAGGTCTTTGTCCTTTCCTTAAATTCAAAATTCAAAAAGCAACTTCAAGAAGCCCAAACCTATTTAAAATGGTGAATTTAAGGTATTACAATAAAGCCACTGGATCCATCACTACCGTAACAAAACAAATGCCCATAATGCAACATTTTGTTTTTAACTCCTCGAAATACAGGAGCAAGGCTCAAGATAACAGGTTTTTAACCGGGAGCTACTTGTTTTCAAAAGTAGCGCCTGGATCTTGGGATTTATTGAGAACCGGGAGCTACTTTCAGTCTACCGAGAGCTAACTTTTTATTAAATCCAGCGTGTCAACTCGAAATTAAATGTCTTGGGCAAGCTTCCCGATCGTCAACGGGCGCTGGTTTGGACAAAATATCAGCGCCCGGTTGTTTATTTTTCAGCATTACCGGGCGCTATGGCAGAAGAACCGAGGGGTAAAAATCGCCCAGCGCCCGCTTATCTTGAGCCTTGGCTTGTACAGGAGTTGTACTGTGAATAAGTTATCCGAACATACACCTTTAAAGGTATATTATGTGATCTTTCCAGTGAACGCCCTCAACATCGAAAAAAATAGAAAGCAGATTTTCTTGCAGATTTACATTTCTGATCATAAATCATGCATACATTCCAAGTTACAGGGCGATACAATTCTTAATTACTTCAAAATCATGGTTTTAGAGTGAAAATAAACTGTAGGAATCCCGACAGTTTATATTTTTCACTCTAAATTCACTCTAAAATCATGATTTTGAGGTAATTAGGAATCGTATCGCTCTGTAACTTGGAATGTATGTATGATTTATGATCGGAAATGTAAATCTGCAAGAAAATCTACTTTCTAAAAAAATCATGAATAGAGGGCGCTCTCTGGAAAAGATCACATAATATGCCTTTAAAACATATTATTGTAGTCTTGGGGTTGATTTTAAACACAACCTGCTTTAAAATTCTGATTGGATCCAAGCAAATCTATATCAACTATAGACAAAACAGTTCAGCCCTTTTATGGCAAAAGGATGTATCTTATATGTACTTTCCTAATGATATACTTCCTTTTAACATGGAGTGGGATAACTTGGTTCAATAATCCTCACTTTGGAAAAGGTTGCAACTTGTAAAGACAATAACAGTAATATACTGCCTTTTACTACGACATGATTTATGGAGAAAAAGCTAACTTTGATCATGTTAAAAGGAAGTAAACTGTTAGGAAACTACATATAAGATACATTCTTTTGCCATAAAAGGGCTGAGTTATAGATGGATTTCTTATAAAAGGAGGTGCAAGGAGGTGCTACATGTAAACTAGCCATTTATTTTTCTTGACCTTATAACTTGGCCCAATCACCCATGTACCAGGATGTTATAGGATGTTTATTACCCCAATAATAGATCAACCCATATCATTCGATCTATTCCAGAATATCATTGGCCTATAGTCACCCAAGTACAAGGATACATGTAGGCTATTTATTACAAGAAATAATAGATCAACCCATATCATTCGATCTATTCCAGAGTGTCATTGGCCTAGTCACCCAAGTACAAGGATGTCATACATGTAGGATATTTATTACAAGTAATACTAGATCAACCCATATCATTCGATCTATTCCAGAATATCATTGGCCTAGTCACCCAAGTACAAGGATGTCATAGGTTGTTTATTACAGCAATACTAGATCAACCCACATCATTTGATCTATTCCAGAGTGTCATTGGCCCAGGCACCCCAGTACCAGGATGTCATAGGTTGTTTATTACAGCAATACTAGATCAACCCATATCATTTGATCTATTCCAGAGTGTCATTGGCCCAGGCACCCAAGTACCAGGATGTCATAGGTTGTTTATTACAGCAATACTAGATCAACCCACATCATTTGATCTATTCCAGAGTGTCATTGGCCCAGGCACCCCAGTACCAGGATGTCATAGGTTGTTTATTACAGCAATACTAGATCAACCCATATCATTCGATCTATTCCAGAATATCATTGGCCTAGTCACCCAAGTACAGGGAAACATGTAGGCTATTTATTACAAGAAATAATAGATCAACCCATATCATTCGATCTATTCCAGAATATCATTGGCCCAGTCACCCAAGTACAAGGATGTCATACATGTAGGCTATTTATTACAAGAAATACTAGATCAACCCATATCATTGATCTATTCCAGAGTGTGATTGGCCCAGTCACCCAAGTACAAGGATGTCATACATGTAGGCTATTTATAACAAGTAATACTAGATCAACCCATATCATTGATCTATTCCAGAGTGTTATTGGCCTAGTCACCCAAGTACAAGGATGTCATACATGTAGGCTATTTATAACAAGTAATACTAGATCAACCCATATCATTGATCTATTCCAGAGTGTTATTGGCCCAGTCACCCAAGTACAAGGATGTCATACATGTAGGCTATTTATAACAAGTAATACTAGATCAACCCATATCATTGATCTATTCCAGAGTGTTATTGGCCCAGGCACCCCAGTACCAGGATGTCATAGGTTGTTTATTACAGCAATACTAGATCAACCCACATCATTTGATCTATTCCAGAGTGTCATTGGCCCAGGCACCCCAGTACCAGGATGTCATAGGTTGTTTATTACAGCAATACTAGATCAACCCATATCATTCGATCTATTCCAGAATATCATTGGCCTAGTCACCCAAGTACAGGGAAACATGTAGGCTATTTATTACAAGAAATAATAGATCAACCCATATCATTCGATCTATTCCAGAATATCATTGGCCTATAGTCACCCAAGTACAGGGATACATGTAGGCTATTTATTACAAGAAATACTAGATCAACCCATATCATTCAATCTATTCCAGAGTGTGATTGGCCCAGTCACCCAAGTACAAGGATGTCATACATGTAGGCTATTTATTACAAGAAATACTAGATCAACCCATATCATTCGATCTATTCCAGAGTGTTATTGGCCCAGTCACCCAAGTACAAGGATGTCATACATGTAGGCTATTTATTACAAGAAATACTAGATCAACCCATATCATTGATCTATTCCAGAGTGTCATTGGCCCAGTCACCCAAGTACAAGGATGTCATACATGTAGGCTATTTATTACAAGAAATACTAGATTAACCCATATCATTCAATCTATTCCAGAGTGTTATTGGCCCAGTCACCCAAGTACAAGGATGTCATACATGTAGGCTATTTATAACAAGTAATACTAGATCAACCCATATCATTGATCTATTCCAGAGTGTTATTGGCCTAGTCACCCAAGTACAAGGATGTCATACATGTAGGCTATTTATAACAAGTAATACTAGATCAACCCATATCATTGATCTATTCCAGAGTGTTATTGGCCCAGTCACCCAAGTACAAGGATGTCATACATGTAGGCTATTTATAACAAGTAATAATAGATCAACCCATATCATTGATCTATTCCAGAATATCATTGGCCTAGTCACCCAAGTACAAGGATGTCATACATGTAGGCTATTTATAACAAGTAATAATAGATCAACCCATATCATTCGATCTATTCCAGAGTGTTATTGGCCTAGTCACCCAAGTACAAGGATGTCATACATGTAGGCTATTTATAACAAGTAATAATAGATCAACCCATATCATTGATCTATTCCAGAATATCATTGGCCTAGTCACCCAAGTACAAGGATGTCATACATGTAGGCTATTTATAACAAGTAATAATAGATCAACCCATATCATTCGATCTATTCCAGAGTGTTATTGGCCTAGTCACCCAAGTACAAGGATGTCATACATGTAGGCTATTTATTACAAGAAATACTAGATCAACCCATATCATTGATCTATTCCAGAATATCATTGGCCTAGTCACCCAAGTACAAGGATGTCATACATGTAGGCTATTTATAACAAGTAATAATAGCTCAACCCATATCATTCGATCTATTCCAGAGTGTTATTGGCCTAGTCACCCAAGTACAAGGATGTCATACATGTAGGCTATTTATTACAAGAAATACTAGATCAACCCATATCATTCGATCTATTCCAGAGTGTCATTGGCCTAGTCACCCAAGTACAAGGATGTCATACATGTAGGCTATTTATTACAAGAAATACTAGATCAACCCATATCATTCAATCTATTCCAGAGTGTCATTGGCCCAGTCACCCAAGTACAAGGATACATGTAGGCTATTTATTACAAGAAATACTAGATCAACCCATATCATTCAATCTATTCCAGAGTGTTATTGGCCCAGTCACCCAAGTACAAGGATGTCATACATGTAGGCTATTTATAACAAGTAATACTAGATCAACCCATATCATTGATCTATTCCAGAGTGTTATTGGCCTAGTCACCCAAGTACAAGGATGTCATACATGTAGGCTATTTATAACAAGTAATACTAGATCAACCCATATCATTGATCTATTCCAGAGTGTTATTGGCCCAGTCACCCAAGTACAAGGATGTCATACATGTAGGCTATTTATAACAAGTAATAATAGATCAACCCATATCATTGATCTATTCCAGAATATCATTGGCCTAGTCACCCAAGTACAAGGATGTCATACATGTAGGCTATTTATAACAAGTAATAATAGATCAACCCATATCATTCGATCTATTCCAGAGTGTTATTGGCCTAGTCACCCAAGTACAAGGATGTCATACATGTAGGCTATTTATAACAAGTAATAATAGATCAACCCATATCATTGATCTATTCCAGAATATCATTGGCCTAGTCACCCAAGTACAAGGATGTCATACATGTAGGCTATTTATAACAAGTAATAATAGATCAACCCATATCATTCGATCTATTCCAGAGTGTTATTGGCCTAGTCACCCAAGTACAAGGATGTCATACATGTAGGCTATTTATTACAAGAAATACTAGATCAACCCATATCATTGATCTATTCCAGAATATCATTGGCCTAGTCACCCAAGTACAAGGATGTCATACATGTAGGCTATTTATAACAAGTAATAATAGCTCAACCCATATCATTCGATCTATTCCAGAGTGTTATTGGCCTAGTCACCCAAGTACAAGGATGTCATACATGTAGGCTATTTATTACAAGAAATACTAGATCAACCCATATCATTCGATCTATTCCAGAGTGTCATTGGCCTAGTCACCCAAGTACAAGGATGTCATACATGTAGGCTATTTATTACAAGAAATACTAAATCAACCCATATCATTCGATCTATTTCAGAGTGTTATTGGCCCACTCACCCAAGTACAAGGATGTCATACATGTAGGCTATTTATTACAAGAAATACTAGATCAACCCATATCATTGATCTATTCCAGAATGTCATTGGCCTAGTCACCCAAGTACAAGGATGTCATACATGTAGGCTATTTATAACAAGTAATACTAGATTAACCCATATCATTGATCTATTCCAGAGTGTTATTGGCCACGTCACCCAAGTACAAGGATGTCATACATGTAGGCTATTTATTACAAGAAATACTAGATCAACCCATATCATTCGATCTATTCCAGAATATCATTGGCCCAGTCACCCAAGTACAAGGATGTCATACATGTAGGCTATTTATTACAAGAAATACTAGATCAACCCATATCATTCGATCTATTCCAGAATATCATTGGCCTAGTCACCCAAGTACAAGGATGTCATACATGTAGGCTATTTATTACAAGAAATACTAGATCAACCCATATCATTCGATCTATTCCAGAATATCATTGGCCCAGTCACCCAAGTACAAGGATGTCATACATGTAGGCTATTTATTACAAGAAATACTCGATCAACCCATATCATTCGATCTATTCCAGAATATCATTGGCCTAGTCACCCAAGTACAAGGATGTCATACATGTAGGCTATTTATTACAAGAAATACTAGATCAACCCATATCATTCGATCTATTCCAGAGTGTGATTGGCCTAGTCACCCAAGTACAAGGATGTCATACATGTAGGCTATTTATAACAAGTAATAATAGATCAACCCATATCATTCGATCTATTCCAGAGTGTGATTGGCCTAGTCACCCAAGTACAAGGATGTCATACATGTAGGCTATTTATTACAAGAAATACTAGATCAACCCATATCATTGATCTATTCCAGAATATCATTGGCCTAGTCACCCAAGTACAAGGATGTCATACATGTAGGCTATTTATTACAAGAAATACTAGATCAACCCATATCATTCGATCTATTCCAGAGTGTGATTGGCCTAGTCACCCAAGTACAAGGATGTCATACATGTAGGCTATTTATTACAAGAAATACTAGATCAACCCATTTCATTCGATCTATTCCAGAGTGTGATTGGCCCAGTCACCCAAGTACAAGGATGTCATACATGTAGGCTATTTATTACAAGAAATACTAGATCAACCCATATCATTCGATCTATTCCAGAATATCATTGGCCTAGTCACCCAAGTACAAGGATGTCATACATGTAGGCTATTTATTACAAGAAATACTAGATTAACCCATATCATTCGATCTATTCCAGAGTGTTATTGGCCCAGTCACCCAAGTACAAGGATGTCATACATGTAGGCTATTTATTACAAGAAATACTAGATCAACCCATATCATTGATCTATTCCAGAGTGTTATTGGCCTAGTCACCCAAGTACAAGGATGTCATACATGTAGGCTATTTATTACAAGAAATACTAGATCAACCCATATCATTGATCTATTCCAGAGTGTTATTGGCCCAGTCACCCAAGTACAAGGATGTCATACATGTAGGATATTTATTACAGAAATACTAGATCAACCCATATCATTGATCTATTCCAGAGTGTTATTGGCCTAGTCACCCAAGTACAAGGATGTCATACATGTAGGCTATTTATTACAAGAAATACTAGATCAACCCATATCATTCGATCTATTCCAGAGTGTTATTGGCCTAGTCACCCAAGTACAAGGATGTCATACATGTAGGATATTTATTACAAGAAATACTAGATCAACCCATATCATTCGATCTATTCCAGAGTGTTATTGGCCTAGTCACCCAAGTACAAGGATGTCATACATGTAGGCTATTTATAACAAGTAATACTAGATCAACCCATATCATTCGATCTATTCCAGAGTGTTATTGGCCTAGTCACCCAAGTACAAGGATGTCATACATGTAGGCTATTTATTACAAGAAATACTAGATTAACCCATATCATTCGATCTATTCCAGAGTGTTATTGGCCTAGTCACCCAAGTACAAGGATGTCATACATGTAGGCTATTTATAACAAGTAATACTAGATCAACCCATATCATTCGATCTATTCCAGAGTGTTATTGGCCTAGTCACCCAAGTACAAGGATGTCATACATGTAGGCTATTTATTACAAGAAATACTAGATTAACCCATATCATTCGATCTATTCCAGAGTGTTATTGGCCTAGTCACCCAAGTACAAGGATGTCATACATGTAGGATATTTATTACAGAAATACTAGATCCAGAGTCATTTAACCCTCATCAAAATCCTTCCTTGTTCAGGTCTTTGTCCTTTCGTTAATTTTCAAAATTCAAAAAGCAACTTCAACGCAGGCTTTTTCCCTGCAAAAGACGCTTCCCTATTTACAATGATAAATTTGAGGTTTTACAATAGAGAACCGTCACTACCGTAACAAATGCCCCATAATGCAACATTTTGTTTTTAACTCCTCGAGATACAAGGAGTTGTACTGTGAATAAAATTGACCGCTATAAAATATGCTCTCCGTATATATACCCACAGATTTTTGAAAAGGGTCCTTAATATTTATAACAATGTCAATATCAGCTTCCTCATTTTGCAAAATGCCCTAATTCTGGTCTCCAATTTGTTTCGGTTCCCATTGACATACACACAATCACGGCTTCATACATGCGCATTCATTGTTGGAGCTCTTTGGTTCTAGTTTACATCAATGAATAAATTAGTTATCAGAGTTCCTTTTTCTTATTTCTAAAATTAAGAGCTTGACAAATGCATCGTGTGAAAAAAGCTTTAGTTGGCTGGCGTTCCCCCAATGCATTGTGGGAAGACCTTTAAATCTTCTTTAACTAACCTTGTTGGTTTGGTGTATAGATTGGTTTGTCTGTTTGTATAAACACATAGCCTGCTTTATAGCTAAGCAAGATGGGTGTCCCTTCTTCAAATGCCAGGGTGGGGTGCAGACATTGAGCATGTAGGTAGACGTACTGGGGCTCATTAGGGTCAGGATTCTCTGGAACCTTATCCGGGTTAACACGTAATGTGATCGTGTTGGGTTCATCTGAAAATAAACAAGTAGTGTAAAACATTACATCGTAGCACATCACACACCAAGGTCACGATCTTGTAAACAATAAACAAGTATAGAGACACATGTTTTAACAGTAAGACATGCTGGGGGTCATTAGGGTCGGGTTCTCGGGATCGTTGCCGAGTCTGGGGGAAATGGGCAGTTTGGGAAGTGCTTTGTAGAGAAAGTTGGGATCTGGAGGGAATTCTATTTCTAATCAAAATAAAGAAATATGCATGAATAAATTTGGAGGAAATATTTTTTTTTTTAATGTGACTCTCATACAAATGTAGTTTTTGTGATTTTTTTCACTGTTTCCATTTTTTTTCTTCCAGTGTGATATATACTATTTTATTTGTGTAGCAACTCCAAATATTGTGTAGAATTTCATCACATCTGTATGTGAATGTGATCAGCCCTCAAATTAAGAAATGAAAAGGGCATGGCAATTTCAGGCAATTTGAAAGGGGCACAAGGCAATTTATGTAATTTTCAATGGAGTAAAAACAGCCAGAAGTTGAGGGCATCGAGGCAACTAGGTGGAGCACCCACGGCAGTTGCCTTCGGTGCCTTCGGTTAATTTTAGGGCTGAATGTGATACAATTGGGAAATTGACTAGCAATTCTTCAAAATTGTGTAGCATTTTGCTTGCTTGAATTAGGCAATTGGCTTTAGTTTGGAATATATTATAAAGCCTACAATTTTTGTACTGAACATTGCATATTTTCATGAACGCCTTTTCAAATTTCGATATTCCCCTTAATTTGTTAATAGTAAGAATTCCCACTTTTTGAAAAATTGGGGTTTTAGAATGCACATTTTTCAAATATTTGTGGCTTTGGAACGCAAATGTTGACGATTTTTGAATTTTCTATAAAATGGGGGTCTTAAAGGCTGATGCAGGCTTAAACGGTTGCCTTAAGAGCGAGCAGAAGAGGGTGAAGGTGGGGGTCTTCAGGGCGGCACATACCTATACCCTCTCCAATGTTAGTGCCCCCCCCCCCCACACCGGCATATGGGCTATGCCAATTTAAGAGCTGTAGAAAAGGTGTGTCTTAAGAGCTAGCAGAAGAGGTGAAAAGAGGGGTCTTCAGGGCGGCACATACTATACCCCTCTCCAACGTCAGTGCCCCCCCCCCTCCCCTTGTATAAGAATTTCTACTTTTCTTTTTTCTTCTTCTTTTTTCCCCTTTTTGAACGTCTTGTAATTGATGTTTTAATCTTTTTATTATTATTCTTTTTTTCACAGTATCCTCATATGTTCAATACAAAGTATAAAATAGATCACATTTCTTCATTACTAGTGCAATACAGAAGATAATGAACTTACTTTTGTTAACATCCACAGTTGTGGTATCAAACGTAGTTGTCCCAGCTGGATGATTCCGTAGTGAAACAGTGATAGGGATGCCAGCGGCTCCTATATCCCCAAAAATGTTGAGGACGATAGTTTCGTCAACACCGACACGGATCACATTGGGTGCAGATATGAAGTACCATTTATTATCGGCGGGACTGTAATACAAAAGAGGCAATACAAATTAATAATATCAATCCGAGTTCATTCAAGCAATATTTAGAGAATAAAAGATGGACATTTTGTTTTGGTTGCCGGAGTGTTGTGTAACAATGGATGGGTTTGTCCATTGAGTAGTGGATGTCGGCACAAATAATGCCCAGTTTTCTCTCATTTGATGGATAATAAGTTATTAGTTGCTATGTCATAAATATATAATAACAGTTTATTTGTTGATATTTCATCCATAAAGTACAATGATGAAGATGAATGGGGGGTTTAGAGGCATTGCATCCCAATACCGGCGTGAAAAACTGCACTTTTCCAAATAATCTGCCTGTCTTCCTTTCCCTTTCCCCTGCCCCTTTCCTTCCCTTTTTGTCTACTTTTTGTCTTTCTTTGCCTTCCCGATTTTCCTCTGCCTTCCCGAATTTTCCAGTCAATTTTCTTTGGCCCCCCCCCCCCTTGCCCGCGTCTGGCTACACTACTGCCCCAACCCAAAACCCACACACAAACAACTAAGAAAGAAAAAAAGTGAGCCCATGATCTCTAGTCTAGGATATCCACAAACTTTTTCCCTAAAAGCTGATTGGTTGCCCCTAAGGCCAATGGAATTGGATTGTTAGTTTCCTGTTGGAGGTTTGAAAAAAGGGATGAAGTGACTTTTCATTGTTCATTATTTGGAAATTTTTCATTATTCATTATTAAATCAGAATCGATGGTTTTCGAATTGAATTTAAGGCACACCACTAAGTGTTTTAACACTTGATAGTTGATACCCATTGATTTGTATTATATCACACCTGAATATAACTCTTAGTTGATAATTTAGGAAGTATTTTAAGAAAATATGTTGAAAATGCTAACATTTTCATTATTAACCATTTACCATGACACCACTGCCAAGAAAATCCCTTAAAGTCAGCAGGAAGGGGTGCCTGGTATTTAGAGCCAATAAAAAAAAATTGTATTCAAGTTTGTCAGAAAATGTAATTTTTGCACAAATAATGATAGTTTTGGTAAATCTGAAAAATTGGGGCGGGAGGTCAACAGGAAACTAACGATCCATTTCCATTGGCCTAACTGGTTGTCATGAAACCCGGCATATCATTGGTCACATACAAAAGTACTCCCCTTAAAACTAATAATAGACATCAATATTCATACACAATTTAATAGGGATGAGAGTATTATACACTCCAGGTATTTCTATCACAAAAATTATTATGGTACCGTTGTGCCCATCTGCACTTAACAATAAGCTTTTTTACAATAGACAAAACTTTTGCTTGATGCTGAGTGGATGTCTCGGACACACCCCTCACACACCCCTTGTATTTAATTGGCTATGACATCATCGCCACTAGAGCTACTCTTCAACAACCATCATAATTTGATTAATACATGTAATAAGTTAAAGGGGCATTAGGCATAGTAAAAAAAATTACATGTTTCCCGTCCGGACTTTTTTAAAAAAGGAGGAGGGAGGGTCTTACTATTTACTATTTTCCCATTTTTTGATATTTTTTTCAAGATGGCCGCCAAGTCGAAAGTGACCAACTGACTGTGTTGCAGACACCCCTAAACAGGAATTTCCACTCTAATTGCCAGAGGAATACAAATATGAAAAGGTTTACCTAATATATAGAGCCAAGTACACATTGTTTATTTATGTTTTCTTCATTTTTCAGGTTGAATGAGGAACAAAACATCATTGATCGAAAGGATGTAGGCCTACATGTATTGGTCCCCATGGTACTATTTGAGAAGCCATGTCAATAAATCCGTGTCATGCATGGCATGAACATGCTATGAAATGATACAGCATTTCTATAACACCTGCCATTCCTATGGGCAAAGGATCAATCACTAAAAAAAAAATAATAATAATATATATATATATTTTTTTTTTACAGAATTTTTGGAAATAGTAAATAGTAAAAAATAGGAGGCGGCGGCCAAAAAGGAGGCGGGCGGGGACGGGAAACATGTTTATTTTTTTACTAGGCCTTAAAGAGATGTGGTGGAGGCAGCGCCGTCAATTACAAAAATATATGATAAAAACTGGGATTTGTTTATTTTTACAATTGTATTACATGTATTAAGAAAAATCAGCCCTCTTTGTACAACAAAAACGTCGATTCAAAAAATGCTGATCGGGCCCGATCAGCATTTTACATGGTTAAGGGTGGCATTCCAACATATTTAAAACATATTTAAAACATATTTAAAACATTGTTTTAATCAAGTTTTGCTGGGTTTTTTAGGAGAAACAACAATAATGGCAATTTTTAATGTTCATCTTGAATTCTGAAGTAAATTAGCCTAGGGCCTAAGCCCTAATTAAAATTTAAAAAATTCAACATGGCATTCGAAATCAAACTAAAACTTACATAAACATGCCCAACAGATTTTTACTCCATTGGAACAATTATGTTGGGTTTCAAACATGAAAAATAATGAATTTAATTACACTTTTTGTTTTGATTGGCAAATTTTTGGCCCCCGTATCGGTGGGCAAATTTGTCCACCGTCCAGGACTGAAAATTATAAGCTTATTAAATTATTATAAACACCTTAAACTGGTCGTTAATGATTATCAGGTGACTGGGGCATATTAAATATTGAAACTGCAGGGTAAATACCTGAAAAGTACGAGTCGTATCCCCGGGTCGTATCTAGTTTGATTTAGAGATTGTTTACAAAACAATCTCACAAAAAGATTAAGTTTCCTGGTCGCGATTTAAAATTTCCTCCAACATCCATGTCATCCGCGCACTACGATGTTGTTTGTTGAATAGGTTCAATGATAATTGAGGGCGTCTTACAAGGTAGGCTAGACGTGATCAGACGATGCAGGACATCGTCTCGTTCACGGATATTAAACCAACCGAATGGGACAAAGTTGTCTAAAGAACACGTTTCCCCGGGCGGGATTCCCCCCTTGGTGGAGGATCGGTGGCCGGGATCGGTGGTGGATCGATGGTATGTCGATAACGAGGACCTGTTTAGGGACCGTTCATTATTTATGGTGGAGGGGGGGTTGGGACAATTTCGAGATTCGTATGTCAAAATTTACCTAACCCCCCCTACAGCTGAAACTGAAAATTACATGATCCCCCCTGCTAACCAGTAGCTTTTTACACAACCCCCCCCCCCCCCCAAAAAAAAAAATCAACTTGCCACATCTTAGGGGCTGTTTTTTTTTCTCTTTTGTCCATGATTCGTTGGTAAGTTCTGTTTGTGCCCTCTGAACGGCCACTAATTTAATGATACCCCCTCTTGACCTTTTGATTGTGTGAAATTATACTAATTACATTGCGAGCGTAGCGAGGTAGAAAATTTGTCATATATTTATACATTTTGGGTGGTTTTGTGAGTCTTTATAACCCTAAAAAAGTTAGAACATCCTGACAAAAACGTATGTCCAACATTCTACTTTTGTGAGCTTAGTAGCAGTGCTGAGAGTGAGACGAGGTGAAAAGCATGCAAGAATTTACCGTTTTTAATCATATAATTGTTGGATTTTGGAACATAGGCTAATTAACATGTTTTTATACACCCCATGGCTCTAATGTTTTCATCCGTTGATGATTATATAGGTGTTTTTTCAACAGATCGTCCGATCAGGGCGTGTAAAAAAAAGATTTGCTGTCCGAAAGTAGGCTCATCATAAGTACATGTTTTGAAGTTGATAGGTCGTAAGAAAATGTGCGCGAAGCGCGGATTTTTTTTTTGCATTTACACTCCAAAATAGCCTCTAAAATCACCCCAATTACCACCATCTTTATAGTTAAAAAAGTTACATAACCCCCCCTGTTTAAGAATAAAAAGTTACATAGCCCCCCCTATTTCAACATATGAAAGTTACATGACCCCCCCTATATTTTACCCAACCCCCCCTCCACCATAAATAATGAACGGTCCCTTAGTGGCCTAAATTAGTTGTTGGGAATGGGGAGGAGGGGTTTGTGACGGGGGGGATGATCGTGGCGAGATGACACCAGCCTCAGCTCAATGGGCAACAAAGGGGAGAGAAAGTGGGAAAGCGCGCCAACATAATTATTGGCTTTTATTGTAAAATTTGAATCCAGCTTCCGGCAGCTTGGTGCTAAGCATTGGTTTCCAGTTTCCAATACGATTTATTCCGTAAAACTAAAATATATACTACCGGGTTCCAAATTGTCGGTTCCTTTCATCTATGATTAGCGCCAAGCTGCTCAAAATGAGATTCGTAAAATTTACCTGAAATTTACCTTAATTTATTCTCAACTAGATATTTTTATTAACACGGTTAGCATTTTATCATGCATAGACATGCATCATTGCAGATAGGCGCAAACATCATCGTCTCACTTGTCTCCACAAGATGATAAACGGCCACCTGGACATAAATTACCAAAACTGCACCCACCCTAAACCAACCAGAGCTAGAAAAGGACATAACAACCAATTCCAACAAACCCACGCTGCCACGCAAGAACAGACACATTCGCAAAAGTCCTACTTCATGAGAACAGTACGTGACTGGAACCAGCTTCAACCAGAGACTGTCATCCACACAGACCCTGCCCAATTCAAGACTGCCCTGTCACCCCCCCCCCCCCCCCCCCCCATTATACAAATTACTCCACCCTATCCGCACCTCCAGTTAAAACTCAGACGAGTGTTTTGGTTGGAGGACCAAGGGGATGGGAGGGGGGGGGGCAGGTTTCAGCCATGAAGTCGTTTTCAAACACCACTTAGGATTAGGAAACAGTCACAGGATTATTTCTAACTAAGTTTATTGGTAAAATGTTTTACCTTACGATGTATGACGACATTTTGGTGCTGTGTTTAAGTAAAACAAATTTAAACATTCTTGAAATTGGAAGTAAATTTCCATTATGAAGTAAAGTTCAGTGACGGGTTTTTTACGGAAAATATACAGTCAAAGTAGATTTATGAGTCCCGCAGGAAAGTGTAAACATTTGATTAGTGCTTTAAACCACCACCTGAACGGAAGTTGGCGGCTTAAAGGGACGCAATGTCATGTTGAATTTTTTTAATTTTAATTAATTTACTTCAGAATTCAAGATGAATATTTTAAAAATTGCCATGACATATTAAAATTGCCCGCTTAGGAGCGCTATTAATTCGGTCTGGTAAACCATCAATTACTACGAGAGGATAGACTGGTTGATATTTAAATTCGTGCGGTACTTCTTGCTAACTGCATGGGTGAGTTTCCATTATGTTGCAAATTACATCCACGCTCATGGGTTTAAACTACTCAATGGGCGTTGCAATACAGCCGGATGCACACGAGAATTATGTCATAAAGCAACCAGCTTTGATGGAAGGCGAATATTTAAATTTATTGCCGGTTTTTAGGGCACCAATTTATAGCGCTGCTAAGCGGGCCTTGTAGCGTAATGCATTATTGTTGTTTCTACTAAAAAAACACCCAGTTAACCATGTAAAATGCTGATCTGCCGGAAATTCAGCATTTTTGACTGTCGACGTTTCGTTGTACAACAAAGAGGGCTGATTAATCCTTATAGGTGTAAGTTCATACATGTAATACAATTGTAAAAATACAAATCCCAGTTTATATTTTTGTAATTGAGGGCGCTGCCTCCACCACATCTCTTAATGCCCCTTTGATACACAACTTTGATTCAGTGCACAGCTTCTAATGCAAATGACGATCAACGGGTATTACTAGAACCAGACCGTGTCACAACTTTAACTTTAGCCTACAGTATAACAGCCTACCGCTTTTCCATATAATTGTCCAGGACTAGCAGACTATGTGTCCTCCCTAATACTAATATTGGTTGTCCATTGAATCGATACAAGTTTTAAAGTGGTCGCTTTTTATGGGACCTTTTAAGATAACATTTTATTTTTATAAAGATGACGACGTAAACAATTTGCCAATTTCGAATTGGTTTGTATGTGATTTAAACACTGTAAATAAAACATATTTATGTTATGTTATGTTATGTTATATTATGACATGCTAAATACTCGTAAGTTTCCACGCGGCAGTCGTCTGCAGACGACAATTCCCAAATTTCACGAAATGTTTTTAAAAATTTGGACATTACATTACATTTCATCGTCATATTTGGAATCACCATGAGAAATGAATTAAAAGAAGTACAAACATGCCTAGCATTGATTCAGTAATACTTGGGATGGGATAGACTTTGAAAAGTTGGAAAATCAATATAGTTTCTGAAAATCTGTTTTGTATAATATGATGGTAAAACTAATAGCCTTTTTAAGCATCAAACTAATACTTAAGCCTTTTAAGCATCATGCTTTGTTGTGTAAACTTATATAACATAATGACACTTTGCAACAACCAAAAATTAGAAAGGCGCATGAAAGTCGATAGGCCCTATCGAGTAAACTCAGTTTCCCGTTACCCGCCCGCATCACTTTTTTTTCACCCGCGTCAAAATTTCAAGATTCCCCAACAAAATCATTATTTATTTTCAAACACAATTGTTGCCAGTTTTATCAATTTGAACACATTTTTCACTCTCTTAAAATATGAATTTTGAGAACTAGGCTCATCAGGAAGGCTTTTTTAATCGTAAACCTACCTTCCGTGAACATTATTTTGATGCATTTATTCGTTTCTGCAAAAAACATCGGGGTTTCCCCCGAATCATATATGCATACCCATGTGCATAATTATATGCACCTTACAAACATGTTTTTATATTATTTAAATGAGCACCGTATCAATATGGGTTGATCAAACATGCATTTACATGTCAATAATGAAATCTGATCAAATAATGAATAATGAATAATGAAAAAGTCGCCTCATCACTTTGAAGAAAAAAAGTAACGGGAAACTCGCAATTGACTTTCATGAGCCTAAAGCGGAGCAAAGGTATATGTTGCAATTAGACAATATGATATCCATGCCATGAAATTACTGATATAAATAATTTACTCACGCTAAAGATGTAGTAAAGCCCGCTAACAGTAGCACTGTTACAGAGATTGACAGCAATGTGGATGAGCACATCGTGAAGCAGGTAGGCCTACCAGCCAAACACACTATTATGTCAAAACTTTCAGTTTCACGTTATTTTGCTGGTGGTGAATAAGGCAGTCGATCCTACAAGTTGCAGTGTGATATTCAAAGTAACACAACTTTTCATCAATCCCCTGTTTATATGGGAGAAACTTTTTGGTGGTTCCCATCTTGAGGGTTTTGAAATAGTCAGTGTTTGTTTGTTTGATCAAGGCATAGCTCGGTCTATCTGGCATAACGCATTGAACCAGATGTTATCACATACTTTCCCCTCGGAGCAATCAACATGAACAGGATACAATCCAGGAGACGTTAATAACTTCCTGGAAACGTGATAGGATTGTTTATCATGAGAACAGATTGGCAGAGGGCCTGTATACCCGGATTTGTCTCATTTCGGGATTTTACCTCTTTTTTAAATGTTTAAAAAAACACACCTTTATTTCCTTCGGGATCAAACATAGCCTAACCATTATAACCACCTTCCAACCTTTTATTACTTTCATATTCAGCCAGCATGATTCACACTTTCCATGGCTATAGTAGGCCTATTATTAGTATAAAACAGATTTTTCAGAACCTTTTCCCAAATTTCATAAATGCTTAGGCCAAATTAAATTAATTGTTTGTCTCAAAGCTCCCGCGCGCGTTAGTTTATTAATGCGCATTAGAAAAACAAAAATCTGAAAAAAACTTCAAAAAAAAAAAAATCCCAAAATTTCACCGATTTTTCAGATTTTCATTGATCACATCATCAACAAAAGTTCACTTTAACAAGGATTTCAATATTTTATATTGAAAAAAAAAAAAAAAAAAAAAAAAATTGAAAAAAACCCGCATTCCGCATTAGTTTTACAACAGGAGAGGAGCTTTGAGACAAACAATTAATTTAATTTGGCCTTATCTCATGAATTACAGAACCAATACTAGGCATGTTTGTACTTTAATATCTATGAATATTCATACAATACAATCACTCATTTACATAAATGGGACGGACTTCCATGAAGCCACTACCATAAGGCCAACAACAACAACAAAGCTGTGTTGAGTGTGTAACAGCATCAAGCATGAAGTCAAGAGTTCAAACTAAATCCTGGAGATCAACAAAATATCACCCCGGGAGTCGAGTATCACCCACCCACATTGGTAAGCCGAAATCGTGGATTATGAGATCATTCTTAATACTTAGAAAGCGAACTGACGACCTCTGGCAATTAAAGGGACATTAAAGGGACATTAAGTGGTGTTGACAATTTTAAATGTTTAAAAATTTACTTCAGAATTCAAGATGAACATTAAAAATTGTCATATATTGTTGTTTCTACTAAGGAAAAACCCAGCAAAACTTGATTAAAACGATACCATCGCTATTTATTGAAAAACGCCCTCTATGTAAATATGGTTCACGTTATGTATCACGCGTACTGCAGGGGGATACTGGACGTAAAATGCTGGTTGCGGCTCTACCAGCATTTTTGAATCGATGTTTTGTTGTACAAGAGGGCTGCTTTTTCTTAAACCTTATAGGTGTAAGTTCATACATGTAATACAATTGTAAAAATATACAAATCCCAGTTTTTATCATATATTTTTGTAATTGAGGGCGCTGCCTCCACCACATCTCTTAATGCCCCTTTAACATGATTTATAGGTGTACGTAATGTACTGTACCTAAAGTGCTCAACAAAAGAAACTCGTACACTTTGTTTAGGTCATTTAAAGTAACTTTCGATTATTTTTTTTACCAAACAGGCTAGATAGACATTTGGATGAATCTTTTAGGCACATTTTGATTCTCAACCATATTTCAACGTTGAATCAACGTCGAAATTTGGTTGCGTTGTTAAACAACTTGATTTCAACATACAGGGTGAGTCAAAAAGAAATTGTATGGATCTGAATAATTTTTCCTGAGAAAGAAAACCAAAATTGACCTATAGGCGATATTTTGACGAGAATATTCTTCCGATCATCTCTGAAAAAAGAATGACTGAAATCGATCATTCCTATCCAGAGCTAGGCCTATAGCTATTTTACTAAAATAACCCATTTTTAGCTGTCCACCGATACGTAAAATAGAACAAAGTAAAGAAAATGTTGAAAACTCATCATTATCATATCAGGAAGTAGGCTAATTGTTTTATATAATGCAAAATCATAGAATCCGTCATAAAGAGAAGGTTAAGGGAGCAAAGGGAGCACAGCACCAAGACGCTCTCCCCATGATACTTTATTATTAGGAAAGGCTTACTTAAATGGCTCTAGTTTCTATATAGTGCGTTTGGTTCAATGACATTTTGATATGTTCTACTCACGAAGGTATCTACTTAAGTCTTATTGTAGTCACTGAATATTAATTTTAGGCACACCATTCCCACCTATGTTTGAAACTCCCGGGCTTTAAAGGGGCATTGAGAGATACGTATGGGAGTGCGCCCTCAATTATCCTGGAAATCAGGTGGTTTTTTTTGCATTAAAGTAATACTTAGGCATATACTAACTACCATCTGAAACAGTTTACCAACATTCGCCGTTTATCATATAAAATTTCATGATTTTATTAGTTTCGATATGATCATAATGATCAAGTATTACTTTGATGCATACAAACTGATAATCTTATTTGAATAGTGAATGACCGTGTGTACATTTTGCTACTTTAGAGTAGGTAGAAGCTTACCTCTGGGGTAGCAGCAACTCGCTTGCCTTTCGTCAGCCCCAATAACACGTGGGGCGGCGCGCTGTTGGGTCTCATCATCATCGCCGTCAGGCGGTGATGGACGACATAGCGGCGTGTAAATCGCTGGTAGTTATAAGTAGCATCCTCCGTCTGATTTCTACATCTTTTCAACTACATTGTGTGCTTTGTTGAAGTAACGTTGAATATTGACGTGGATTCAACGTTGTTGAATGGACTTGTAAAAATCATGTTTCCAAAAATCAGTCTGGAGCTAATTTGCATATTTTATCGTTGGCCTAATATTAGCCGAGTAAATTGTGCAAATCGCTCATTAGCATAATTGCAATGGTACACAAATTAGTACCGGTGCTCGTGTGTACCATTTCAATTATGCTAATGAGCTAATTTGCACCTTTTATTCATACCTATTATTTTATTTGAATTAAGTCGATGCATTAATTTAACACCATATAATGTATACTCTTTATATGCATTTTCTCACTGGTTTTTAAAAAAGGTGATTGCTCACTACACAAATGCATATACATTGTGCAAGAACATAATAAACATCCAAGTCAATGGCATTGCAGCCCCCCCCCCCCCCCCCCCCCCCCCCCCCCCCCCCCCCATCCCATCCCCTGGTTGCCAAGCGATACAAAAGCTTCACACTCCCGGGTTCACACTACTTTTAGGAAGAAATCAACACATTTTCTGTTGATTCAACATCGTATTTCAACGTTGATTCAATGTTGAATTTTGGTTGGTATATCAACCAAATTTCAACTATTGACCAAAATTCAACATTGAATCATGAATCAACGTTGAAATATGACGTTGAATCAACGTTGAAATCTATGGTTGGTTCAAACTTTCAAATCCAACTGTTAATTCAATGATATTTCAACGTTGATAATCAACGTTGTTACAGCGTCATTTTGACCGCTGGGCGGGCACTATACATGGAACAACTAAACTGCTCACAAAAAGTATCGAAACACTTAGAAATGATCCAATATATAACGGCTCGAAAGGGTATGCATTATTAAATCGAAGCAAATAACCAAGTGCATAATTTTGTTCTGCGTATTTTGACACCTCGATCGATAAGATACGATGTTGCAGAGCGGAGTTTGTCATTTCAATGGTCGTGGGTCCAGTTTCAAAAGTGACAATCACCCTATAGAAAGAGGTTTGCATTGAATCCAGCTTCCGGCAGCTTGGTGCTAAGCATTGGTTTCCAGTTTCCAATACGATTTATTCCGTAAAATATATCCTACCGGGTTCCAAATTGTCGGTTCCTTTCATCTATGCTTAGCAGCAAGCTGCTCAAAATGAGATTCGTTTGCATTACTGTTTAGAATGATCAGATTCGTGATTTTCAATAGGGATGAGTGTCACCTTGGAAACTGGACCCACGATCATTGAAATGTCAGTAACTCCGCTCCGCAACATCGTATCTCAACGATTGAGCTGTCAAAATACGCAGAACAAAATTATGCACTTGGTTATTTGCTTCGATTAATGCATACCTTTTCGAGCCGTTATATATTGGATCATTTCTAAGTGTTTCGATACTTTTTGTGAGCAGTTTATAATTAATACAATGTAGTAAAACTATTATTGATCGGATGGCGTCCCATATCACAGCGCAACAAACCAATGAAAATACAGTTTTAAAAACTTCCCGAAATCTATTATAACGTCCTCGGTCATTGGTCAAATTTTGTTAAAATCGCTAAGCGCCCAGATTGTTTATTTACATTTCGTGAGTTGACCGATTTCAACAATAAGAAAGTTAAAACGATAAAACACTTCCCAATGATTTATCCATTTTCTGAAATTATAGTTTTATAATTTTAAGAAAAGCATGTCGTCCCATTTCAGTGCAAATCAGGTTTGTATTTGTATTTTAAGATCATAGAAATATGACAAAATGTATCAAGCATTTTCGCACCCGGACTCGGTCATGGACTCGGCTCGGTGTGCCAAGGCTGCAAAATTCGGCATTGCCATAAATTCATAATGAATAATTACAAATCTTTTTCTCCTTCTCCCTTTGATTGAGTGCAGACTCACATAAGTAAGAATAAGACGCACTGCGTGGTAGCGACGCATGAACATGAAGCCGAAGGCAGGTACAAATCAGGCTCAGCAGTCACAGATCAGTGTCCGAATTAATTAATTAAAAAAATAAAAGGGAAACAAAACTGGTTGCCAGCACCAGTGCAGCGGACAACCTCTGGCTCTAGTCTAGCACTGTAGGAAATTCAAATTGTTGGTTTCCCTAATTTATGTTTTTATTTGGTTTAACTTACGACTATACTTATTTTATAGTCTAGGCCTATATTTTATAATTTGGCCATCACGAGACAGTGATGTAACTGTGTGATCTTCTAATAAATTTCAGCACATAACGCACGAGCCTACTCGTACTCGAGGCGCTGGCGTATTAACACACGAGCGTTGAAAGATGAAACCCAAAAGATACCTACGCCTGCTAGAGGCGTTGCGTCCCCATACCGGCGTGAAAAACTGCAATTTTTCAAATAATCTGCCTGTCTTTCCATTCTCCTCTCTGTTCGTATCCTTTCCTTTTTTACCTTTCCTTCCCTTTTTGTCTCCTCTTCTCCCTTTCTTTGCCTTCCCGGTTTTGCGTCCCCTTCCCTTCTCTCCTTCCCTTTTCTTCCCCTTCCCTTCTCTTCTCTTTCCCTCCCTTTGCCTTCCCGATTTTCCGCTACCTTCCCGCGTTGCGTGACTTGCGTCCCCATTCCGGCGTGAAAAAATGCAATTTTCCAAATAATTTGCCTGTATTCCTTCTCCTTTCTGTCCGTTTCCTTCCCTTTATTCCCTTTCCTTCCCTTTTTGTCTCCTCTTCTCCCTTTCTTTGCCTTCCCGATTTCCCCGGTCATATACACATTTGTCGGGGGGGGGAATCTGTAACTCATAATATGGACATTTGTGATAAAACTGATTTGATTTTATCTTGACATCTAATTTACAGATCGGGGTGACCAATTATATTTCATTTATCTATGCCTATATTTAGAACAGGCTTGTATTTTCGATAATGAAATACCGCCTTTTAGCGCAAATCGATATGTGTATTCATACGCCGGTAAAATCACGAAATTACATTTAATCAACCAGCTTTTTTCACAAAGTATGATGAATTCAATAAATCCGAAAACATCGAATTGGATGACATTTTTGGCGAAAAACGGACCATATTCCACAAAATCACTCGCCTTTAGGGCCTACATGTAGCTCCATGATCACAATTCGATTAGCTCGCGCATTGATTGTAAAAGTGGTGTGCACCCAAAATGTATACTTTTTAGACTTACATAGGGTTTTATTGATTCTGTTTTGTTTATCATAGTACGAGGATGCCTTTAATGGCAAGAGACTTCAGAACTGGCCGCTACCTAAGACATATAAGGAGGTGAGTTTGTAAAAGAAAGAAAATCAAAGTTACGGAACATTTGTGACGTGTTCTACCGAAACTAGGCGGAATTGGGCAGAGCTCCAAACTGAGAAATAGCCCAAAACCTAATTGGGGGTGATTTTTTGGGAATTTGAGTTTCTTGTAAATAATTAATCTTCAGAGTGTTTATAACATTATTGTGAAAGTTTCAGATTAAAAAATCAAACCAACAAAACAAAACAAAAAAATCAATTTTAATTTTAATTTTATTTTTAAAAGTACATTGTAAGTACATAGAGGGCGATATATATCTCAGTTTGGAGTTTTCATAAAGATGAACTTGAAAATGATTTAACTCCACTTTGGGAAGGCCGATTTAAAAAAGAAAAGAAAAGAGTACCATTGTAAAGCTGAAGATCTCTACTTTAATAATCAATTAATAACTCGCCCATTGTGTCTGGTTTCGGTAGAACACGTCACATTTAACCCTTTGAACCCTGAATTATTTGTAGGGGTTGGTACCACCACCCTGTCCAATCTGTATCCTCTGGCTAACCAATTTCTATAGTGGCAGATGACGGTGGGCACGCAAATCCTAAATTTTGAATTCATATTGGAATAACACGTAAGGCCAACAAAAAAAAGAAGTTGACTTGTCCTTTCCTTTTTTTAAAAATTTTAACAGGGAGATTCTACACAAAAACACGTTTTAAAGATTTTTTTTTTATTGATTTATTTATTGATTTTTTTAATTTTTTTAATTTTTTTAAATTTTTTTTAAAAAACAAGCAGATACTACTCAAAAACACGTTTTCATCTGTCTTTATTGTTATGTGCTTCTTTCAAATTAAAAAAAAAAAAAAAAATAGCGACCCTAGATTTCCGAAAATTCGGGTCGGTCGGAAAGAGCAAGTCAACTTTTTTGTTGTTAACCTAATCGAAAAATGTTAATCTTATCATTTTGAAAAATTCATTATAATGAGAAGAATTTGTTTCCAATCCAAAAAACTGTTGGAGTTGGCTAACCAACTCCCTTGTAAATGCTATTTAAAAAATTATTTTCATCGTTAACTGGGCGATGACTGTTAAAAATATTTCAAAATCGCGTGGCCATCATCGTCGGTAAAAATACTGCCCTCTTTGTTGTACAACATATTCTGGCAATCACAATTGACAGAAACATCACTTACACTGTCCACTTTCATGATCAAAATTGCTATCATGACCGTAATCCGACACATCTGCTTGAGAATCATCTGCCCAAGATCTTCTTGCCATTTTTGACAGTTTTCTTCATCAAAATGTTGATCATCAACACACAGCGAAAAGAAGGTTTTTCACATCGGGTGAAGTGACTTGAAAGAAGTCATAATGACTACTCAAAGTCATGTGTTCAATGTGTCACAAAGCTGGTTAATCGCCCTTAAAGGTTCAAAGGATTAAAGATGGATGTTCCAATCTCTTTTTCCTTTTTTTGCCCATCAACATATTTTGATTATCAGAAGAAACTCCATATGTCTCTCATATTTCTGTAAAATGTTTGACGCAAGATCTACATTCTATTTATGGCCAAAATGCAGTGAATTACTGCCAAAGGTGACCCAACGCAAGTAAATGGACGGGTGTTATTTCCGGCCCTGCATTAAAGTTACCCGCTGTGGGCGGGAGTTATTTCCAGCCCTGCATGAAAGTTACTAGCTATGGGCGGGTGTTATTTCCAGCCCTGCATGAAAGATTCCTGCTATGGGCAGGTGGGCGGTATTATTTCCAGCCCTGCCTGAAAGTAACTTACCCGCTATGGGCAGGTGTATGGGTGTTATTTCCAGCCCTGCATTAAAGTTACCCGCTATGGGCAGGTGTTATTTCCAAATGCCAGCCCTGCATGAAAGTTACCTGCTAGTGCTATGTGCAGGTAGGCGGGTGTTATTTCCAGCCCTGCATGATATTGCCATCACATTATCCTGAGACGAATCAAGTGGTTTTGTACCAAAGAGGTGAAAACATGTACGTACAACATGTTACTCCGTCCTGTCCTGGAGTATGCATCAGGGGTAGCACTGGCTCAAAAATGTGAGGAGTCCCATTTGCATTTTTCAGGACCCTTTTAGGACTGCAAAAACTAAATTTAAGGGGTCCCCCAGAAATATAAGGGGTCCTGAAGTTTGAGCCTTTGAAAATGGTCAAATTTTTTTTTAGAGACAAACAGTCGCTAACACAGATACGCACACTAGCGTAAGATCATGTAACTCATATACCTATGTCGTGTCCATGTTAATCAGTAGAAGATATAGAATGTTTTGGAAATCGCTTGAAACTTTTGCAGAAGCAATTCGGAAGCGATTTAGTGTGTTTAACAACTTTTAAAAATACAGGATTTGCATTGTATTTATCTCTTACGGACATTAATAAATTTAAAATGTAGGCACAGGATGGAGATTGACAATTTTCAGAATGTCTTAAGGTTTCCACGTCCATACATCGTCAGATTTAAGGGGTCCCTTTATTTTCGATTGGGACCCGTTAGTGAAGTTCAATATGTAAACTTACGCGTCCATTATCGTCCAACAAGAAAATAAGGGGTCCTAGGACGCAAGAACGCAAGCCCTGTTATGCATGTGAGGTCTGGGACCCATTCTCTGTTGTACAAAAACGACGACTCGAGATGGTACATAGACGAGCGGCAAGATTTTGCTGTGCATACTACCGCAGACACAGTAGCGTCACTGACATGATGACCAAACTAGAATGGGAGACACTTGAACATAGGAGGAAAAACAATAGACTGACAATGTTATACAAGATCAACAAGGGACTTGTTGGAATTGACGACGACGAATACCTGACACCAGCAAACGACTCACGACACAGACAAAGCAACACACAGAAATATCAGAGAACATATGCCAGACTGAATGCACACAAGGAATCATTCTTCATTCGCACCGTAACCCAATGGAATAGCCTTACTGAAGCAGCTGTAAACGCACCATCTGCTGATGCCTTTAGGAAGCACCTTTAATTTAGTTCAACATCTAGTACCCAAAACATCGCGTCCTGCTTGCATGAGTCATCCAGTTATTTTTGTAAAGTTGGTGAAATGTATAAGAAGTTATACCCTACCAAAAATAATGATACTGATACTGATACAATGCTTTATAAACCTGCACTTATCTGTTCAATCCATAGAGACCATCACCCAATGAAGGCCACACTCAGATCATAGCAAACGACGCTATGCGGGTTGGCGGGTGTTATTTCCAGCCCTGCATGATATTGCTATCACATTATCCACAATGCTTTATAAACCACTTATCTGTTTAATCCATAGAGACCATCACCAAATGAAGGCCACACTCAGATCATAGCAAACGATAGGGGACACCTCCTGGAAAATGCGCCTCGCTCAAAAGAGTCAACAGAACCGATACTGATACTGATACAATGCTTTATAAACCACTTATCTGTTTCTTCCATAGAGACCATCACCCAATGAAGGCCACACTCAGATCATAGCAAACGACAGGGGACACCTCCTGGAAAATGCGCCTCGCTCAAAAGAGTCAACAGAACCGATACTGATACTGATACAATGCTTTATAAACCACTTATCTGTTTCTTCCATAGAGACCATCACCCAATGAAGGCCACACTCAGATCATAGCAAATGACAGGGGACACCTCCTGGAAAATGCGCCTCGCTCAAAAGAGTCAACAGAACCGATACTGATACTGATACAATGCTTTATAAACCACTTAATATCTGTTCAATCCATAGAGACCATCAGCAAATGAAGGCCACACTCAGATCATAGCAAACGACAGGGGACACCTCCTGGAAAATGCGCCTCGCTCAAAAGAGTCAACAGAACCGATACTGATACTGATACAATGCTTTATAAACCACTTAATATCTGTTCAATCCATAGAGACCATCAGCAAATGAAGGCCACACTCAGATCATAGCAAACGACAGGGGACACCTCCTGGAAAATGCGCCTCGCTCAAAAGAGTCAACAGAACCGATACTGATACTGATACAATGCTTTATAAACCACTTAATATCTGTTCAATCCATAGAGACCATCACCCAATGAAGGCCACACTCAGATCATAGCAAACGACAGGGGACACCTCCTGGAAAATGCGCCTCGCTCAAAAGAGTCAACAGAACCGATACTGATACTGATACAATGCTTTATAAACCACTTATCTGTTTCTTCCATAGAGACCATCACCCAATGAAGGCCACACTCAGATCATAGCAAATGACAGGGGACACCTCCTGGAAAATGCGCCTCGCTCAAAAGAGTCAACAGAACCGATACTGATACTGATACAATGCTTTATAAACCACTTAATATCTGTTCAATCCATAGAGACCATCAGCAAATGAAGGCCACACTCAGATCATAGCAAACGACAGGGGACACCTCCTGGAAAATGCGCCTCGCTCAAAAGAGTCAACAGAACCGATACTGATACTGATACAATGCTTTATAAACCACTTAATATCTGTTCAATCCATAGAGACCATCAGCAAATGAAGGCCACACTCAGATCATAGCAAACGACAGGGGACACCTCCTGGAAAATGCGCCTCGCTCAAAAGAGTCAACAGAACCGATACTGATACTGATACAATGCTTTATAAACCACTTAATATCTGTTCAATCCATAGAGACCATCACCCAATGAAGGCCACACTCAGATCATAGCAAACGACAGGGGACACCTCCTGGAAAATGCGCCTCGCTCAAAAGAGTCAACAGAACCGATACTGATACTGATACAATGCTTTATAAACCACTTATCTGTTTCTTCCATAGAGACCATCACCCAATGAAGGCCACACTCAGATCATAGCAAATGACAGGGGACACCTCCTGGAAAATGCGCCTCGCTCAAAAGAGTCAACAGAACCGATACTGATACTGATACAATGCTTTATAAACCACTTAATATCTGTTCAATCCATAGAGACCATCAGCAAATGAAGGCCACACTCAGATCATAGCAAACGACAGGGGACACCTCCTGGAAAATGCGCCTCGCTCAAAAGAGTCAACAGAACCGATACTGATACTGATACAATGCTTTATAAACCACTTAATATCTGTTCAATCCATAGAGACCATCACCCAATGAAGGCCACACTCAGATCATAGCAAACGACAGGGGACACCTCCTGGAAAATGCGCCTCGCTCAAAAGAGTCACCATGGGGCAATTTTAAGGTAAGAATAAAGCCAAACAAAGGAGGTCTGTCTCAGAAGCCCGCCCGCATTGGTATGTGAAATGAGGTACGGCGGCGCTGGGGGCTAAACAACTTTTTTTTGTTGATTTAAAAAAAAAAAGTTTAAAAAAGTTCTCTGTAAGCTTGGATAAGCAAAAAAAAAAAAAAAATAGCAAAAAAAAAAAAAAATCGCATACCTCATAGCCTATTTTCTAAAAAAATAAATAAATCGCACAGCACTTGGCTTATTTGCACAATGTTTCTGAGACAGACCTTCTTCTTTGTTTGGCCTAAAGGAGGAGTTGATATGTGATCAAAAGGGAGACTTTGCCACTGTGTGTTTTCAAGATAATTATAGTTTTATAGATAAAATTGGATGGAAGTAAATAAAGAAAAGAATTTAGGAGTCATTTTCACTCGTAAAATATGAATGCTTGATCAATTTTGATAAATGTGGTATCATTTTAAAGCTTAGATTAGAATGAGAGCACTCATGATGAACTCAAAATTGACATTGCTGCATCATATAAAGCGGAGTTTTCAGATCTCTGTATCCAAAGCTACATGTATGGAATAGCTTTGCCTAAATATGGAATAGCTTTGCCTAAATCTTACTATAAATCTGGAAACGGTGTGTGTTTGTGTGTTTGTTTGTTTGTGTGTTTGTGTGTTTGTTATCCTTATTTCTCCGTTAGATGTGATCAAAGTGGCGCCTAATTCGCATGAAAGATAGAGGAAATAACGGGAAGGGTGTTAAAGTTTATTTCAGTGAAATTGGTTAACAACTGGCTCCAAAAACAGCAAAAAACCTCTCAGATTTGGCTCATAAATGCCACTAGAATTGAACAACATTGTGCGTTGCGCGTACTACAGCGTAATCTTACCGTGGTAACGCGTCGCGTGCATGTTTGCGCAAGGTCTCACTGCCGCGGCACACGCACCCCTACACAAGGCGCAGAAGCCACACGGGAAATGGTTACAGGCCTGTGTACAGTGTCATGTTGGGGGAGAGGGCGGGGGGGGGGGGGGGGGGGAGGGGGCGGTGTAAAACCACGGGAAATGGTTTAGGATAGGCCTAGGGTTATAATGGTACAATTATCGTTTTGCGGGGGTTAATGAAACAACCTGATTTCTTTACTTTAACAACAATCTAAGGGATTATAAATCAAACTGGTTTGGGTGTGTGCATGGGAGGGGGGAAAAACCACGGGAAATGTTTTAGGATAGGGTTAAGAGTTAATGAAGTAGCCGCGGGAAATGGTTGGTTGGTGTAGTTGTGGTGGGGGGGGGGGGGGGGGGGGGCGATTGTAGGGGGGTTGGACATGGTTATAAATCAACCTGATTCTGATTCTGATTGGGGGGGGGGGGTTATAGGGGGTTTATAATGCCTTTAGAATGGATATGGTTATAAATCAACCTGGTTTAGGGGTGTTGAAGGGGGTTTATGTGGTTTCAGAGGTAGTTAATGTGAACCATCTAGCGGGGACCCGAGCGTAGCGAGGGTACGCCGCTAGTATGTATAACTTTCAAACTCTGTACTTGGTATTTGGTTTAATGCATTTCCACTAATCGGTGATGCAACTCTCGGGGGGCGGGGGGGGGGGGGGGGGCACTGACATTGGAAATGGGTATAGGTATGTGCCGCGCTGAAGACCCCCTTTTTCACCCTCTGCTGCTAGCTCTTATGACCCCCCTTTTGAGCCTGCATCAGTTCTTAAGACCCCAATTTTATTGAAAATTCAAAAATCACGAAATTTTGCGTTCCAAAGCCCCATTTCTTCGAACATTTTGCGTTCTAAAACCCAAAAATATCGAAAATTTGCGTTCTTGCTAATCAAAATTGAACTATAGGCCAGTTCTCAAGACCTACTTTTTTGAAAAAATCAGTTCCTAAGACCCTATTTCTCGTCATAAAATCCACTCAGTTCAGTTCTGTAGCCCCCCTTTTTGAGACCCAGGGCGGCACACCCCTACCCCAAAAAAAGTTGAGTGCCCCCTCCCCCCGGATGCAACTCTCCTCATCTTTGTAAACAAAACACCATGAAGGTAAGTCCCCTCTCAACAGTTCGTCAAAACATCGTAAGGTAAAATATTTTACAAATAAAACTTAGTTAGAAATAATTCTATGACTGTTTACTAAGTGTTGTTTGAAAATGAAAGATGTCCATATTATAGTCGATTCGCAGACATTGGCCGATTTTAGCGATTTACCATTTCAGTTAAGAGGTAACAGAAGCAAAAGAGGGGGAGGCACTCGAATTTAATAGTAATATGCAAGGTTAATACCGTGCCTTCGTGTGCGCGTATACTGTGATGTAGTCACCACTATGTACCTAGTGACAGGGAACTTGCGGTTGGATTATCGGCATAACGATAAAGAAATGTATTGTTATTCAGATAAATTGATAAAGGTATTCAGGTGGTCTCATAGCCAGAAATACTTAAAGTAACGTTTATACTAATCCGTATCTTGGTTGATATAACTGTTTTTCCATTTAATTAGGACAAATGGTTTTGTACCTAGGTATATAAAAAATGATTATTGATTTATTTTCCGGTTTTTTCTCGCAAATAAATTTTAATGTTTCCTTTATTCCACGTGCATGATAAAAACTGAAAATAATAAAAAAGTATCCACTAAATTATGAAAAGGTAAAATGACATACATAATATTTTTCTTTCGAAACCTGTATACGGTCGATGATGGTCGATTTGTTTTTATTGTGGTAACCGCTTCCAAAGGGATAACACATTTGAAGCTGCTGGATTCAGTTTTTGGTTGTCGTGATTGTAAAGCTATGATCAGCCCTATTCATAAAGCCACACTATCATGAATAGCATTTGATTATGGAGCGCAAATAATCATGATAATAACATCTATAAAAGTACCGCTGTTTCATCATTGGTCAAAATGGGTTCCTCTAACGCCCAATGGACGAGGTCCAAAATCGATACCGATGCGCCAGAGTTTATGAATCTACTATAGTACTGTAATGTGTAATCAATTTATGATCATTCAGCCATGTAAACCCCTGCTTGGCTCAGAGCTAAGCACAGTGAGTTTTCATTTTCAAACAACACTTAGGAAACAGTCATGGATTATATTTCGAATTAAGTTTTATTGGTAAAATGTTTTACCGTACGATGTTATGACGAACTGTTGAGAGGGGACTTACTTTTGGTGTTGTGTTTATATAAAATGTTTGTAATGCATTTTAGCACTTTCCACGCGGAATCACCATGAGAAAGAAATGCATGGAAATTAAGTACAAGCATGATTGGTATAATGGTCAGGGGCGGATCCAGGATTTCTCAATAGGGGGAGGGGGGGGGGGGGGGGGGGGGGTGCCAAAGGGGGGTCAAGGTGGCAGAGCCAACTTATCTGCTTTCTAATCTTAAGGGCACATGGGATATAATATCCAACTTATCTTCTTTCTAATCTTAACTTTAAGGGAACGTAGGATATTATTATTATCCAACTTCTCTTTTTCTAATCTTAAGGGCACAAGGGATATTATTATTATCCAACTTATCTTCTTTCTAATCTTAAGGGAACGTAGGATATTATTATTATCCAACTTATCTTCTTTCTAATCTTAAGGGAACGTAGGATATTATTATTATCCAACTTATCATTTTTCTAATCTTAAGGGCACGAGGGATATTATTATCATCCAACTTATCTTCTTTCTAATCTTAAGGGCACGAGGGATATTATTATCATCCAACTTATCTTCTTTCTAATCTTAAGGGCACATGGGATATGCCGCCGAAGATTCCAGGAAACGTCACGACCGATATGGCTAGAACGAGAAGAGCCGCCAAAGAAATTGAACGCAGTCAACAAGATCATGAAGAATTCATGAAACAGACATCGGATTCACCGATGAAAGAAACACTGGTAAATACATGTTATAGGAACCTATAGTAGGAGAAAACCCCAGAGGGGGGGGGGGGGGGATGTCACTCGGATATTTTTCTTTTTTGGTAGGGATGTGCCGCCAGCAAAGTGAAAATTGACCCAAACATTTACCACATTTTCAGGGGAAATGGACCCAAACGTTTACCAGAAACCAATAATATCCTAATTTGACGTAATTTGCTAACATTTCTGTGAAAAACATCAAATTTAAGAATATTAGACCCGTAAATTGACAAAAAATGGGTCATGCATTTACCAGACAGATGAAATATTGGACCCTATTTGGCGGCACATCCCTCTGAATTCATATCCACTAAATATTGCACTCATCCTATTTTTGTTGTCCCTGGTAATTAGCCCACGTGACCCAATTTCAATACAGCTCAGAACACATACTCCCTTGAATTGATGTCTGAAATAAGTGAACAATATTATTTAATTTGCGCGAAAATAACCACTTTTACAGTCATGACTTCTTTGCCTCTGATTGGACGTGTGCTTTACATGAACATTCACATTTTGTAAAACTTTGAGATTCATGGGCTTTCTCTTTCTTGTTATTTTATCTAAAAAAGATTTGTTGAATTTGCTCACATTTGGAATTATTTATGGCTGTACAGTAAGTATGACATGAGATTGCTGTGGATTTTACCCTATGACAAAAATGACCCAATATTACCATATGGTAATGGTATGGCTTTGAGGGTGATACAAGAGTATTTTTATAGCGAGTGCAATATATAGGTGATTACGGAGTGACGTCACATGCCGTTGACCACAAACTACGAGAATTCAAACAAATTCAGATTGCACCATCACTAAAACGGCCAAAATTTAACCCTTTTTGTTCTCCCGTGAAATATTACCATCGAACAGAATATTTGACAAAGTGATTCCTCTACATACTCATGTTATCATATTTACACATAATGCAAGTTTTCACATGTTTTTTACAAGTCAAAGTCTGAAAATCGAGTGAAACATTTTACGAATTTCGGAAATATTGCTCATGTAAGCAACGGTCGCTTACAGCTACACATGGTCACTAGGAACGTTCTTCTGTATGGTCGAGTAGAGCGTAGACTTGATTTTGATGCTTTGTAGTCAACGGCAAATTGAAGGTCCGTAACCACCTATTCTTGTATTACCCGTAACAAGCCATCCAATATTTGTATTATTATTTATATCAGGCTTTTACACATAAAAATAGTAAAGTCTACCATCTGATTGTCTTTATGCGTGTAACTCTTTAAAATTCCATTTGGCTATTTTCTTAAAGATACGCTCGGAAAATGTTGTGTTTCTTGTTGATTTTATTATGTTGGTAGAATCTTTATTTTGTTCATCTTCTAATATTAAAAAAAGAAGCAAATCTCCCGGATGTCTGCTTCACCATGGCTCCCTCGTAAGCCTGATTCGTTGAGCCGTTATTATACCCCAAACATATTTGCGATAAAAACATGCTATCAGCGAAAAATAGTCTCAATGCATGCTGGAAAAACGCTACAGATGCGTAGAAAACATCAGATGGAATATTTTTAGAATATTGGTTGCATCTGGGTACTTTGGTTGAACAATAGTCAATACACAGTTTTATTTTACCATCAAAGCCTGATATAAATAATAATACAATATATGCCATTTGTAGGGTGGTGGGTTATGTGTGTGGGGAGGGGTGTAGGGGCAGTCACGTATTATGTTGTAATTACTAATAATTTGTGTGAACAAACAATTTCAGAGAATAAGGGTGTGTCATATTCAACCTGATGATAAGGTTTGCTTGGGATCAAAGTCATGTGTCATCATTGTGCGAATAGCCCAAAATGGTTAGACAAATTTACTTAAAAAAACTTTTCAGTCTAAACTCTCTTACAGGACCTGTATATCCTTTGTTATGAGTGTTTCGTTGCCCTATAATAATCCTTAGTAAGGGTCACTTTTCCTTCTTTGAGAATCTGTGTTAAGGGTCGTTTTTGGGAGTAGATTCACACGGATGATTACAACTTTTATATATGTGTGCCCCCCCCCCGTGGGTTATATATACTTTGAAACCTCACCCAATATATACTTCATTCACCAATTGGTTGGATAGTTGGTCGTGCTCTGTGATGAAACCACACCCCATATTTACCCTAATTGTAAAGGATAGACTTAAATTTACTTTGAAACCGTACATATATCTATAGGCTGTTTGTTGAGTTCGGTTATGTGAACCATCACCTAAACAGACCAGTTGTCTCCAGAAATAAAAAATGATAATTCCTATTTCTAAGTTATTCTTCATCTTTAACCCCCTGGGCACTACCGGCCTATCTTACAGTGATTCTGATTGGTGTATTGCGAGATATACTCATTTGAATAGCCAATTAAAATGCAGCTTGTAAAATATTTCACTCCAATCGTTATCAGGGATACAATTATTCTAACACTGTTACTGATTGGTGCAATAAATGATGTATCTATCATTCTGACCAATCAGCCGGTAGTTCTCAGGGGGTTAAAATGACACCTTACTTACTGAAATTGAACATGAAACAAAATTGTATGTAGCGCGTGACGGGTTAAAGGTAGATGTTCCGATTTTCAACTTGAAGTTTTCTATTCTACATGAAAGGTCATCCTTAAAAAAGTCGAGTTCCAAAGTTTGAGTTGCATAGCTCTAATGGTTTTTATTTTAGACGCACAAGATGCTGTGAACTGGAGTACCCATTGAGTAGTACACAAACTATATCGGTGGTTACCACCATTCGCGGTAATTCGACGTTATTTCATCGATTTCTCCGTAAATATACCGATTTAGGCCGTCAAATTTCAGTATGATGATGAGAAAAATACGAACTTTCATATGATATGAAAATCTCCGTATGTTTGAAATAATTCTGTGTTACGAAAATGTGATCGGGTCATCTACCTTTAAATACATTCTGCTTATTTTCTTCATTTTATCATATTTGTTGCTATTTTCTGCAAATGAGGTTTGGTGACAAACTGATCTGTTTTGATGTGATCTTACATATACAGGGTGACCGAATAAAAAGTTTACCCAAAATGAAAGTGATATGTTTCCACTTCCTGTAATTTGATACCTGTGGTTTTTTTTATTATAAAGAATGGGTAATGGAGCATCTACCTGTAAAAAAATATTTATTTTGGTTGGGTGGTTTTCAAGATATGGTCCATTGAACATTACTTCAGCAAAACAGACTTGTCCACAGAGCTTCACAAACCAGGTTTGGATCCGGCAATAATTATTTATTTTGGTTGAGTGGTTTTCAAGATATGGTCTATTGAACATTGCTTTAACAAAACAGACTTGTCCTTGGAGCAAAGGCATGATTGAACACAAGTGAGACATCAAAACTCGATTATTGCCGGTTCCAAACCTGGTTTGTGAAGCTCCATGGACAAGTCTGTTTTGCTGAAGTAATGTTCAATGGACCATATCTTGAAAACCATCCAACCAAAATAAATAATTTTTTCAGGGTAGTTGCTCCATTACCCATTCTTTATAATAAAATAAAAAACACAGATATCAAATTACAGGAAGTGGAAAAATATCACTTTCATTTTGGGTAAACTTTTTATTGGGTCACCCTGTACTTACAAAAAAAACCATGCTATAGTTTGAAAGAGTAGGGGATCATCCCGGGCCTGTTACTTGTGCATTTAAGGTAGTCACAGTCGTTGTACTGATAGGACCCTGCGCCATAATAGGCTGCAACCGTGGTTCTGACTATCCTAGGAATAAATTGTAAAGCGCTTTGAGATATGGATGTATGTAAAAAGCGCTATATAAATGCCGTGTATTATTATTATTATTATTATTAAGATGGGTTGGTCGTGCTCTGTGAAACCCACCCCATAAACAGTCCTCAAAAAAGTTCCAAAAAGTGACTGACCATGCAGCTCCAAAACAATAGCTCCTATACGTAAAGATTGACTACAACGACAAGTCATTGGTTGATAATAATAAGATGAGGATTGGGGACACGGCTGTTTGATCCCACATAATTTGTCCGTTTTATTTTGAGAACACCGTAACTTGCTGGCCCGGTTCTGGTTTTAACTTATTCAAGTACCTGAATATGCTGGCCATCTTTTGTAGAAATTTCAGAACATTTGTTGGTGCCATTTCTGAGAAATTGAGCTTTGAATATTATTATTTACTATAATAGCGCCCTCATCGGCCACATTTCCCATAGAGTTACATGTAAAATGTGTGTAAAGTACAAAATGCCGATAATTTAAAAATGGCTCGTACAATTTTCGTGACATTTTCACTGTATACTTTTATTCATTAGCGCTACCTAAATCAGGTCAAACCATAACTGGGCCACTATGCAATCTTTTTTTATTCCATAATTTTAATTATAAATCGGACAGTCAAACAGCCGTGGGGATGATGCTTCAATTGATCAATGCAGCCCATACCTGACATACTATCCTGCGTGTTCAAAACCCAAGTGTGAAAATGGAAACTGCACTTTGTTTTCTTCTTATCGTCGTAGCATTCGTAATGTTAAAGGATCTTCACGTACAATAATAATAAATAATAATAATAATAAATAATAATAAAATAAATAATAATAATAATAAATAATAAATAATAATAAATAATAAAATAATAATAATAATTATAAAAAATAATAATAATAATAATAATAATAAAATAATAATAAATAATAATAATAATAATAAATAATAATAATAATAATAAATAATAATAATTAGTATTTATAGAGCGCCTTTTCAAAGTGATCAAAGCGCTGTAAAAACAATGTCTCTAAAGTAAATCAAGATGAATAAATACTTTCAAAAACTGTCCACTATTATTTATTTTATATAAATTATATCATCATATGATGATCATTGATCATATTCAAAGTTCAAGGCAATACTATGCGATATTTTTTAAATTTGTACACATTTTTTTCTTATCTGGAAAGACTTTCCTGGACTCATGTATCTATCCTGAGTTCCTGACTGTATTTTCTGTGAAAACCGTCACAAAACTTTACTAAATCATAATTGAAAATCTGCTTTCAAAAGTAATTTCTCAACTCAACATATTTGCTTTGATTTTCATCATAAAACATTCCAAACTATTCTGTTCACTTGTGTACAGGGTGAGTCAAAAAGAAGTTTACCCGGATTGTTGATGTTTTAAAAAACAAACAAATGACACTCGAGAGTTCAGTTCAGTAAAGCATATATTTAACAAGCATTCTCTCCTGCTTATTAGGAAAAAAGAATGACACAAATTGATCATTGCTAAGAGGAGTTATGCCTATTTTAATAAAGGTACTCATTTTGCAAGCTGTCCACGGAATACTTGACAAAACAAATGTAAAGTAAGCATTTTAGCTGTGTACTTACCTACAAACATGAGCGCTTTCAGTAAAACAGGCATAACTTATCTTAGGAATGATCAATTTGCTTCATTGATTTTCTCTAATAAGCAGCAGAGTATGTTTGGTAAATAAATGCTTTACTGAACTTTTTTATTTGTTTTGAAAAACATCACCAATCTCGGTCAATAGGGAAGTACGCAGCTAAAATGCATACTTTACATTTGTTTGGTCAAGTATTCCGTGGACAGCTTGCAAAATGAGTACCTTTATTAAAATAGACATAACTTCTCTTAGCAATGCTCAATTTGTGTCATTCTTTTTTCCTAATAAGCAGGAGAGAATGCTTGTTAAATATATGCTTTACTGAACTCTCGAGTGTCATTTGTTTGTTTTTTAAAACATCACCAATCCGGGTAAACTTCTTTTTGAATCACCCTGTATAGCTGCGATCGTAGCAGGAAACACTGTAAACGGCGTCAAACCACAGAATTCTACTTGTGAGCAAAAAAACCTGAAAAATCACTCAGAAAAAAAGTTGTCGGAGCAGACCCTGACAGTTTATTTCAAGGTATTCAGACCATGAGTTTGAACTAATTGGGAATCATATGGCTCTGTAATTTAGGAGATCTCCACGATTTATGATAACAAATGCAAATCTGCAAGAAAATCTGCTTTCAGAGTAAAACTCCACTCTTCAGGACAGAGGGTGTTACTTGGGAAAAGATTGCATAATATGACTAACAACTTGAAATCATCCACAACTTATTTTTTTCAGTGTTTACTTGCTAATACCACCTTGGCTATGATAATCTTTTATAACAAGAATTGCTTTTAAAAAGTCCTACATTTTAATTTGTACTGTTTTTGTATTTTCAGAGTCCAGAGCAGAGACCTGGCAACCCATCACCGCACTCGTCCCAAGAAAAAACAGCTTCAAAATCCCCAGCCCAGATGACGCCAAGGACGCCTGAGCCAAGCCTGGCAGATTTTGTGTCCCCTGCACAGAAATCCCCAATATCTGCTTAACGTATAATAAGCGTATTGTACTGTAAAAGTGGACATTTTTTGCGCTTTTTGTGCTAAGATCAGCAAGCGCGAAAATATGAACGCATGAATATATTCCTTTTGTATGTAGGTTTATGTATAAGGAAGCTCAAAATCGAGAAAATAAATACAAGCAAACTTTTTCAAAATGTGCGAAGCGCGAAAATTAAAATGCGAAAATGTCCACTTTAACAGTAATTTATATCATATACATTGAATTTGAGAGAATTTTATATTATATTTATAGACTGGATGTACATTATCCAATCTGTGTTTGATATAAATGTGTAAATAGGATAGACAAGTTGTCCAGCCTACTTATTATTGGGTCATGTCATAACTTGAGAGTGAAAATAAACGCGACAGTTTATATTTTCACTCTTAATTCACTCTAAAACCATGATTTTGGTAATTAGGAATCGTTTCGCTCTGTAACTCGGGAATATATTTATGATTTATGATCAGAAATATAAATCTGCAAGAAAATCTGCTTCCAAAAAAATTCAAGGATTGAGGGCGTCTCCTGGAAAAGATCACATAATATACCTTTAACACTTTCCATGCGGCAGGCGTCTGCAGACGACATTCTAAAAAATCACAAAATGTTTCAAAAATGTCAAAATTATTGAATTTCATTACCATATTTGGAATCACCATGAGAAATGCATTGAAATAAGTACAAACATGCCTAGTATTGGTTCAGTAAACCTTAATATAGACTTTGAAAATTGCGAAAGGTTTCTGAAAGATCTGTTTTGTATATGGTGTAACTAATAGCCGCATGGAAAGTGTTAAGACTAGAACTAAAAGATAAGTCAGGACTTGATTCTTTGTTGTAGACTTTTATCTCCCATTCCTATCGTAATAAGGATGTAAATAGTATTTAAGATATCTATCAAATCTGCTTTAAAGAGCCTGGGTGTCATTTATTTAAAGGTATATGACCCGATCACTTTTTGGGGCTATGATTTTTTTTTCACATCAAGATATTTTGGTATCAGAAGAATCCCTATATTTTTCTCATTATGTCTGTAAATTATTAAGGGGCCAGAAATGTTTCATTTGGAAATTATAGGCTAAAATGTGGTGAATTACTGCCAAGGTGGTTAACCACCATGCAGCCATCTGTGTACTACTCAATGGGCACATGTCTTTTGACCTTGCGCTTCTAAAATTAGAACCATTGGAGTTATGCAACTCAAACTTTGGAATGCAACAATTTTAAGGATGACCTTTCATGTAAAATAGAAAACATCAAGTTGAAAATCGGGTCATCTACCTTTAAGTTATCAATCTTCCATCCCTTTTTTATATGTAAAGGAAGAAACCTAAGATTCACACTGAATCAACCCTCAGGCCAGGGGGGCGGGCACTCATGTATAAAATTTGTAATCATTCGTGTGAATCCGCTCTCAAAAACTACCCTTAACACAGATTCTCAAAAGTAAAAAGTGACCCTTAACAAGGATTATTGCTCAACGAATCATACTCGTAGCAACGGATATAGGTCCTCAGGACAGCGTTTAGACTGAAATAACGTATGATGTAATTGTGTGATTCATCAGTTTTGTTACTAAATTTGTCTTTAGGCCTAACCATTTCAGCTATTTTTACAATGATGACACATGACGATCGGCCCAAGCAACCCTTAGCGTGGATTCAGGTTGAAAAAGACCAGCCAGTCGGGCAGATAACTCACAAAAAGTACCTACCCAACAGAAATTCCACCAGCCAGTGTAACACACTTATGCTGAAAGTTCCTTATTGTGGATTTTTTGCGCCTATCATGACTATATACGCCAATATAATTGATCCCGCTAGTCTTAGTCAAAGATGCCTCGTAATCGGTCAGCGCAGCATGGCGCGATGCCGAGCGAAGATTCCATTTTGATAGCAGGCGCTCACACCCACCTACAACGATGAAAGGCTAAGATCACGCCTATAAAAGATCACGCTTTGAAAGTCATCTCCCAGATGACACAGACTATACCTGTTGATACAAATTATAGTTTCTGCGCAACAACAAAAAAGAAGATATTCCACTTTAACCCCCATGATGATACCTGTCTTTTGTACAACAACGGGTTAATAGGTTATTTCACTTATAAGCCTTGCACATGGAATACTGAAAACTTGATGCAAAATCCAACAAAATGTTATCTAATTTTTTTGATGAAAATTAATATTTTTCATCAAGTAAAGTGTGTAGGCATAAAACAAGGCACAACAAATTCAGTATTGCCCAACCCTAAATGGACAGCTTTTACAAATGATACATGGATATGTATTAAATTGATGATGTAAATAGCATTTAATAAACTATAGGTAAATTAATAATTGAACGAACATCACGATCGTAGTACAAAGATGAACGCGCCCGAAATAATCACACGAATGGTTGTGCGCGCTTCACGCAATGTACGCGATACGCTGCTTAGTTGTGTTCGTTCAATTATTAATTTACCTATAGATCAGGTGACCTATGATGTCATGTATTTACAAATGGGACACCCTCTGTTGTTTCCCTCCAGGCAGAATACAGTAAAGTTAATGAAGACAACATGAAATTTCTTTCTAATGAATTGTAAAACTCATTTAGTTTTTTGTTGTTGTGAAATGTGATAGCTTATAGCATTCCTAAGCAAGTTTAAAGACAGTTTTGATGACAATTTGCTGTGACACCACAATCTAGTTAGAAAACCTGATCTGGCCTATGTAAACTATAGGAACTCTTGCCCGGTGTGTTTTGTCTCAAACCAACAGAGGGCGTCCTAAATGTCAACAAATGTCACCTCATCTATAGTAGGAGTAAGAACTTCAAATTTGGTTGTGTATATATTCTTGTGGGAAACAATAAGTTTACTTGCAGGGAGAAGAGTGTAATCGTTATCGGGTAACAAACGCGAGACAGATAAGTGTAAGGCCAAACAAAGAAGGTCTGTCTCAGAAACATTGTGCAAAAAAGCTAAGTGCTATGCGATTTTTTTTTAGAAAATAGGCTATGAGGTATGCAATTTTTTTTTTTTTTTTTGCAATTCTTTTTTTTGGTGCTTATCCAAGCTTACGGAGAACTTTTTTTAACTTTTTTTTTTTAATCTGAAAAAAGAAATCTAAAAAAAAAAAAGAAAAAAAAAAGAGGTTTTTAGCACCAGCGCATAGACCTACGTGCCGTAGCTCATTTCACATACCAATGCGGGCGGGCTTCTGAGACAGACCTTCTTTGTTTGGCCTTAACATGACATTATTTGCCTATGGCTTTGAGTGTGCATGGAAGTATTGGAAGAGTACTTCCATGGAGTGTGATACAAGAATACAGTCCTCAAAATAAGTAACTGACCAGGTAATAAAATATTAACATATAAAGTTGTAAGGAAATCTCTTCTCTTCAATATGAAACATTTGAAGATCGGTTAATAATTGAGAATACTACATTGATAAGGTAAACCCAAGTGTGAAAATGTTACTGTGTGTAATTCCCATAGGAATGGCGAAAAACATGGTCAGTTTACAAAACTTGCCACAGTTTGCTTATTCTTGAGTCGATTACTTTCATTTTTTGGGAGGATAAACTAGATTAACACCGCTTTACACTGACAACAAAACATCATGGTTCAATGCACGCATCAAGGTCAAATGGCCGTTTCAAATCGTGCACAATGTTTTTTGACTCACCCTGTATATTGTGATATACACAATCTGTTATGATTTGAGCAAGCGCTTTTATATATGAATAAACTTTGGTAAATTGAAAAACAACAACTGGATGTTGCTACTTTTAATATTAAAGGTAGATGACCCGATCACATTTTCGTAACACAGAATTATTTCAAACATACAGAGATTTTCATATCATATGAAAGCTCGTATTTTTCTCATCATCATACTGAAATTTGACGGCCTAAATCGGTATAATTACGGAGAAATCGATGAAATAGCGTCGAATTACCGCGAATGGTGGTAACCACCGATATGGTTTGTGTACTACTCAATGGGTACAGTTCACAGCATCTTGTGCGTCTAAAATAAGAACCATAAGAGCTATGCAACTCAAACTTTGGAACACAACTTTTTTAAGGATGACCTTTCATGTAGAATAGTAAACTTCAAGTTTAAAATCGGAATGTGATCGGGTCATCTACCTTTAATAGACATTCGAATGAGCAGACTTTTACGGTTCATAAGGAGTCATATGAGGCTGCATAGCAATGTACGGTATAATTGTTTTGTGAAATCGGTTGAACTGGTTTTCAATAATACACTCGGCAAAAGAAGTTCTTGGACACTTAAATTAAATTAATATTTAATAGAATATATATAATTATATATATTATATAAAATCAACTTGATTTAAAATTCCATGATTATACTATATAATTATATATATATAATTGTATATCAAAATAAGCAGAAAGTAATCCTCTAACAGCTTAACATGGAATTTAGTCATGATCACTCATGCATGGCAGATCCCATTCACTTGACAATGGCAAGAAGATTGCAACAAATTGGATAATCCCTCCATTCAAATGACTGTAAATGCTCATTTTTTGCAATTTCCTTTTACGCACCTACCATTGCTTAATGAATGTGCTCAGCCATGCATGAATGCATACATCTTAATTTCATACAGACAAGATAGAGAATTATTGTCTGCTTATTTTGACATGCAATTGTTTAATTTATATTAAATATTTATGTGAAATATTTGAACTTCAATGAGTGTCCAAGAACTTCTTTTGCCGAGTGTATATCTCCTTGACTATTTATTCACAATTGAATTTGGAGATTTCAATACTTCTAGAATGTATAAACATTATTACAATCCATGGTGAGAATGTGCAACTAAATGGTGCAGGTTTTTTGGAACACCCCAGGCCCGTAAGAAGGGGGGGGGGGCGATGGTGGCGACCGCCCCCCTTTGAAAATCTTCCCCGGAAAATTTGTGCGCATTTGTCTTCCCAAAATGTAATATTCTTTGCTACAAGCTTGTTTAGAGCCAAAATGTACCTCGATCGTGCAAAAAATAGGAAAACGCCCCCCCCCCCCCCTTTGAAAAAAGTGTCTTACGGCCCTGCACCCTGTATCTATTTGATTGACAGCAAGACAGTGTGTCCACTTTCAAGGAAATTATGGTTCCAGGTAATTTCGGCAAATCCAGAAAATGCAAAAATTATCACTGCAAATTGAAAAGAACATCTCGGACGTGTTCACCATGTAACACCTTTTTAACACCTGAGACGTGTTCAAAAAAATCCAAAAGGTTTATTTTGCAATATTTATCGGTCATTTCGGTTTAAAGAGTTGCATCCACCCCCAAACAGCAATAAAAAGTCAAAATTGTGTAAGTTTGTGCAGTTTAATTAACATTATATCAATTGCAATTTTTATTTTTGAACACATAGGTTGTATCAGGTGTTCCATACTAGCTATTATGAACATTAGCGTTCATCGTGGCACTCATATTTTGAACACATTGGACACCTCTGACGCGTCCGAACATTGTTCTGACGCGTCCGAGGTGTTCAAAAACACTGCCTTTATAGAACACTATTGTGCTAATTTCGAACACTCATATTCTGAACAAAATGAGTGTTCTAAATTTGAATGAGTGTTCTAAATTTGAATATGAGTGTTCTAAATTTGAATATGAGTGTTCTAAATTTGAAATTTTGAACACCTTTTTAACACCTGAGACGTGTTCTAAAAATCCAAAAGGTTTATTTTGCAATATTTATCGGTTATTTCGGTTTAAAGAGTTGCCTCCACCCCCAAACAGCAATAAAAAGTCAAAATTGTGTAAGTTTGACTAGAAGATGTTTCCAATATAAAAATTCAATTTTGAACACGTCTCGATTGACGTGTTCAAAAGGTGTTACATATTTTTAAATGTGTCCGGAGTGTTCATCCAAACCTCTGATTTTGAACACCTGACACGTATCCAGTGTTCAAAACCATCTGATTTGAACACCTGATGCTATATTATGCCAATGTTCTCAAAAATTTGCAGTGATGATAATTTATATCTTAATAGAGAAACAAATCTTTCCCCCCTTTAAGTCTGATTTAATTCATGTTTGGTGCCCCATATACACAGTTCAACAAAAATAAGTTCCCCTTTAGATTACGCCTGATATTTTTGCTGGTCGAAAGATCAGCCTATGTTAGCAAATGTCCCTGACTCCGTCCGTCCGTCACTCACCGCCGTTTTAGCCCAATGAGTACTCATATAATTTGATTGTCATAGTTTATCAAATAAAAGGCTGTTCCATCACCGTTGAGAGAGGTAGGTATGGGATCATCTTCGTGCGGATCAGCTGCAGCAGATGTGACTTTGATCTTGATGAAATGGTGCGAGGGGATTCTCTTGGTCCATTCAATTCAAGTGCAGGTTAGTAAGTTGCGAGGGAGTAAGTTTATTTGATGTAACAGCCTTTTTCAGAGGGAGTAAGTTTATTTAATGGAATAGCCTTTTTCAGAGGGAGTAAATTTATTTGATAGAATAGTCTTTTCTAAGGGAGTAAGTTTATTTGATGGAATAGCCATTTCAGAGGGAGTAAGTTTATTTGATGGAATAGCCATTTCAGAGGGGTAAGTTTATTCGATGGAATAGCCATTTCAGAGGGAGTCAATTTATATGATGGAATAGCCTTTTTCAGAGGGAGTAAGTTCATTTGATGGAATAGCCTTTTCCAGTGGGAGTAGGTTTATTTGATGGAATAGCCTTTTCCAGTGGGAGTAAGTTTATTAGATGGAATAGCCTTTTCCAGTGGGAGTAGGTTTATTTGATGGAATAGCCTTTTCCAGAGGGAGTAACTCCCTCTGAAATGGCTATTCCATCAAATAAACTTACCCTTCTGAAATGGCTATTCCATCAAATAAACTTACTCCCTCTGAAAAAGGCTATCCATCAAATAAACTTACTACCTCTGAAATATAAGGCTGTTACATCAAATAAACTTACTCCCTCGCAACTTACTACCTGCACTTGAATTGAATGGACCAAGAGAATCCCCTCACAATATTTCATCAAGATCAAAGTCATCGACATCTGCTGCAACTGATCTGCACGAAGATGATCTCATACCTACCTCTCTCAACGGTGTCCAAAACATTTTTTAACATTCAAATGTGTGGTGGCATAGGAAAACCCTTCACATGGTCATTTTCTAGCAACTTGGTTTTTTTCTTTGGCAGAGAGCTTCATTCTCTACTGAGTATAGGACTGTTTAAATTTTTCAGAAATTCCATCTAGAACTAACAGTTATAGTATTTTAAAGTCAGCAAGTTTAAACGCAACACTAAATATTGAAATTGACAATTCAAAGGTGTACACAAAATCTTTTAAATGCTCTAATAATAATAAAACTACATTGTTATATCACACAGAATGGCTTGTTATATGAAAAGGACTTTTGATATGAACCTACAATCAAGGAAAAAAAGGTTGGCACACTTTGTCTTAATTACGGAAATAACCCGCCCCTCTCCCCGGAGGCAATGTTGATCCGAGTCATATTATCAGAAGCCATGGTAGGTCCCCCAACATTGATTGATGGGGGATGGGGAAGGATATAAGAAAGGGGGGGGGAGACTTTTGCTTTCTATTAAACAGTGCTATGTCCCAAGTCTGATCTCAATTGCGAGCACAGGGATATTTGTAATAAGTTGCGTCAAGTGTGCCAACTATTATTTTTTTGGCTATAACTTTAGAACCAAATGCCCAATGCTAATGAGGTTTTGCACGATTATTGTAGGGTATATTGTCAACATTCCCAAAAAGTTACAAGTATCAATTACGTCATTTAGGGATTGGTCAGTCAATACTTAGGCAACATATACGTCAAACATGTTATTTTTACAATTTATTTTCATGGATGTGAAACAAAATGTTGAAGAACAATTAGAGTTCGTATATGTATTAATTGATTTCTAATCAACATTTGATAGACGGCATATAAAGTCAGACAAAAGTGTATTAGGGACTGGCCATTAATTACTAAGGCTGTCTCTGTATATTAAATGTGTGCGACTATAGGTCTATAATAGGCCTTGCAATTGTTATAGTTCATGCAAACATTACTATCTTCAGAAGATAGCAATTAATGACACGATGCCATGTTATGTTCCTAGCATTAAAATATATAATCATGGAAAATAATCTTAATAACATTTATTTACAAAATAAATAAAGCCACATAAACAGAATGGCTAATACAAACAAAGATAGAAGAACAAAAAGTCACTTTGTGTATTAGGGACTGGTCATTATTTACTAACGCTGTCTCTGTATGTTAATTGTGTGCGTCTATAGGTGTATAATAGGCCTTGTCATTGTTATAGTTCATGCAAACATTACTATCTTCAGAAGATGACACGTTATGTTCTTAGCATTTAAATATGAAATTATGGAAAATAAATAAAGTCACATATATCAAATAATGCGCCATGAAGACAAAACTCTAAGATAACGTGCCGATTATTTAAAAAATGGACTTTATGATCGTTTAGAAATAAGCTTAGAGGCACACACAAGAAGAAGAAAAATAGAAGCTTGGGCAAGGATTCGAACCTGGGGCCGCGGCGTGGAAGTCTCATATGTTAACCACTACACCAACCTGGCGTGTGTGCATGTTGTAATTGAATTATACGCTATCAATACACATGCATTGTTATTGCAGCGGTGAATCATTGCAACGGTACACCATTACAACTCATCAAATTTCTCATTATTATGAAATGCAAAACTTTTGTTCTCAATGGATAAGTGTTTAGTGGACAATGTGAAACTCATAGGCTATCTTTTAGAAGAAATTAATCGCATCTTCGGTATGTTTCAACGGTTCACCCCTGCTGAAATAAAACATATATGACTATAGATTTATATTATTTCAGCAATGGTACACCGTTGAAAGGTAGGTATGCGGTGCTTAATCTTTGCTTAAAAAGGGTTTATATGAACGGTATTTGTCCTCTAATCCCTTATCCATTCAAAAATCAGTTCTGTATTTCGTAACAATGACACATTTGATGATTTCTTATGGTGAACCGATGATATTGATTCACCATTGCGATGACAATACACGAGCATTGATAGCGTATAATTCAGTTACAATATGCACACACGCCCGGTTGGTGTAGTGGTTAACATATGAGACTTGCACCCCGCTGTCCCGGGTTCGAATCCTTGTCTAAGCTTCTATTCGATAATGATTTATTTGTTGCTTCTTTTTTCTAACAATCATGATTTGCATTATTTGTTTTTAATCAGCACTATCATTGTGTCTTCTATTTCTTGAATAATCATAATGTCCTTGATTTTGGTACCGAAAGAGTGCAGATGTACTCATTCTTATAAATGGGCGTAATGGCTTGACAACTTTGATTTATTGTCAAAACAAAACAGGCATATTTCATGTTGGGTCTATATTTTTAAGTTATATAGCCACTGGTATTAAGATATATAGATATAGATACTGGTCTTGAGATATATATAAACGACAGGAAGATGTTTTCTCAACGTTTAGCTGATGATATATGAGGTCGAGCATCCATCTGAATTTAAATAACTGGTCATGTCTATAGTTTCACTGCCATTTTAAGTGAAAAATATACCTCCGTATTTAAAAGTGACCGGTCCCTAAAAGTACGTTGACGCATATTGTTTGAACACGTGACCAGTGTTATAACCTATCTGTCCTCCAAATCTGGTGAAGAAATCTTTGTTTAATCTCATGTTATAGCCAAAAGACTTAACACAGATGATTTTTTTAGCAAATGACTCAGACAATCAAGGAAAAAAAGGTTGGCACACTTTGTCTTACGGAAATAACCCGCCCCTCTCCCGGAGGCAATGTTGATCCGAGTCATATTATCAGAAGCCATGGTAGGTCCCCCAACATTGATTGATGGGGGATGGGGAAGGATATAAGAAAGGGGGAGACTTTTGCTTTCTATTAAACAGTGCTATGTCCCAAGTCTGATCTCAATTGCGAGCACAGGGATATTTGTAATAACTATTATTTTCCTTGATTGTAGCTTTTTGCGATATTATTAACAATTATACAGGGTGAGTCAAAAAGACTGCAATAGTGGAAAGAAGCCATTTTGGTTTCAAAACCAAATGAATTTTAAAACTTTTTAAACGTTGCAAGAATGATGTATTTAATCCTAACTTTGTGTGAAAAAATGAAGTCGATCGCATTTTCCGTTTGTCTTTGGTGAACCTTTTGACCAGTGCACCCATTTTACACGTTTGTCCACGAGATACCCAAATTATGCATCAGATCGCAAAATGTGTCTCTCATTCAAATTTGGAAACTTGAGTTCATTTGTGATGTTATTGGAATTTGATGCATCCTTTCTTGTTTACATGTGAGTTAGCATAATCAATTATAATCGTACCCATGCAATGAAAGCGTATAATGTTCTAAATTTTAATAAAAAAATGAAATTTCCAATTTTTGTTGTTGGTGGGATATTCAAATATGAAAATGCAATGTGTGCCATTTCAAATGAAAATCACTGTGCTCGTGCAGCGAAGAGGGTCACCAAATACAAACGAAAAATGCGATCGACTTCACACAAAGTTAGGAATAAATACAGCATTTTTGCAACTTGTGAGATAGGCTTTACGACGGGTATTCATAATATAAGTTAAAAGTTTAACGGGTTCGCCGTCGGACGAGTTTTAATCTGTCAAGCTTTCGTCAGGATTAGCTCTGACTTCTTCAGGACCAATTATTATAATATTGAGCAATCTCTATGTTTTGTTCAATATTATAATAATTTGGTCCTGAAGAAGTCAGAGCTAATCCTGACGAAAGATTGACAGATTAAAACTCGTCCGACGGCGAACCCGTTAAACTTTTAACTTATATTCTTGCAACGTTTAAAAAGTTTAGAAAGTCATTTTGGTTTTGAAAACAAAATGGCTTCTTTCCACTATTGCAGTCTTTTTGACTCACCCTGTAAGTTCTTCACTTTCAAAATCTTTACAATGCATTGTCGGAATTCACAAGTGGTTACCATGGTAACAATGTCATTTTACGTAAACATAGCATTTTACACATAAAATTTGATAAACAAGGTTCAGAAAAGTACTAAAATACACTTAACATCTGGAATTTTGCATAAAAAACTCCTGGAGACTAAAGTTCAAGGTATAATCTCTATTGGGACCAAAGTTGGAAAATTGACTTGGAATTCATTGTTAGAAATATTTCGGTATGACCCAGATATCTCAATATTAACACTAGCGACTTCCGACGGGTTTTCCTATACCACCACACAAATATCCAATTCCGTGCAGAATTACATGAAGGATAAACCAAATATCCGACCAGCTCTACTTTACAAGCAGAACCTGTGCAGTGTTCAAGCAAAGACCCTGGTTCGAGCTGCTTAACATCCTCCTTCAATACATCACAAGTTAAAATAATGCTTCGATTTCCTGTATAAGTGGTACGAGTCCACATACGACAATGTAAACATGTTCTTATTAGCTGATTTGGAACTAGGTCGCATATATCTGATCCCGTCTGCAACTTGTGTCCCAAGACCACAAGCTCACTCACTGAGCACGTTAAAAGGTCACAGACTTCTTCGAAAAGAGTAGGGGATCATCCCGGTATGTGTCTGTACAGCTTATTCTTCGGGCATCCCTTTAATTTAGTGCTTGTTCACTATTGGGTTTGTCCTGACTCTTCAGCCTATTGTTATAAATATAAATAAATGATTAGATTTATTCCGTCTTGGCGCCCTCAACGGAATAAAGCGCAATAACGCTGACAAAATAGTTTAAGAATGTAGGATATCCCATATTTATTGTTTAAGCTAGTGGCCATCCCGACCACCAACCCCCTGAGTGTTTTGATATCATGAATATCATTTCAGCCGTGTCAAAATATGAGCGCTTGTGGTCCTGGGACACAAGTTGCGGGCGGGATCAGATATATGCGTATTAGGTCCTAGGTGTCTCTATGCTACACCCTGGATGTAGGGTCTAGTCCACTTATAACACGTTCTCATTATGCTCGGAAGTGGACTCGGCGTAGCTCAGTATCGGTTCTGTCGGTAGGGTATTATTTCTAATACATTTCACCAACTTTTACGAAAATTAACTGGATGACTCATGCAAGCAGGACGCGTTGTTTTGGGTACTAAATGGTGAACTAAACTACTAAGGGCGTTTCTAAAGGCGTTAGCAGATGGTGCGTTCACAGCTGCATCGGTAAGGCTATTCCACTAGGTTACGCATCAGTAAGGCTATTCCACTGGGTTACGCATCAGTAAGGCTATTCCACTAGGTTACGCATCAGTAAGGCTATTCCACTGGGTTACGCATCAGTAAGGCTATTCCACTAGGTTACGCATCGGTAAGGCTATTCCACTGGGTTACGCATCAGTAAGGCTATTCCACTGGGTTACGCATCAGCAAGGCTATTCCACTAGGTTACACATCGGTAAGGCTATTCCACTGGGTTACGCATCAGTAAGGCTATTCCACTAGGTTACGCATCAGTAAGGCTATTCCACTGGGTTACGCATCAGTAAGGCTATTCCACTAGGTTACGCATCGGTAAGGCTATTCCACTGGGTTACGCATCAGTAAGGCTATTCCACTGGGTTACGGTGCGAATGAAGAAAGGTTCCTTGTGCGCATTCACGTCCTGGTATCAAACGGGCAGAGTGGGAACGTGCCCTTGGTGTTGCACCCCATATTTCTACTCGAATAAAACACATGACACATTTGATATCAGTTTCCCATTTTTTATTCTATTAACAATGTTTATGATTGGTTCATTTCAAGATATACTCATTTGAATAACCAAATGAAATACTGCTACTAAAATATTTCACTCCAATCTTTATTAGGGATACAATTATTATAACAATGTCTCTCATTGGTGCAATAAATGATGTATCCACTAAAGGTACAGGGTGAGTCAAAACATTGGGTTAACCCCCTGGGCACTACCTGTCTATTTAACAGCGCTTCTGATTGGTTAATTACACGATATACTCATTTGAATAACCAATTACGATACAGCTTTTAAACTATTTCACCCCGATCTTTATCAGGGATACAATTATTTTAACAGTGTCTCTGATTGGTGCAATAATGATGTATCCATCTTTCTGACCAATCGGCCGGTAGTTCTTACTGGGTAAAAAAGCCCTGCTACAGTGGAAAGAAGCCATCTTGTTTTCAAAACCATGACGAATTATGGATTTTTTAAACCTTCAAAATTCATCAGTTTGATGAAACCGTGATCACAAAATTCACGGTTTCGAAAACAAGATGGCTTCTTTCCACTATTGCATTTTTTCCTGACACACCCTGTATGTTTTAAAACAATTGGTGATCCATCCCGGAATCTGTATGAAATGACATGTGACAAAAATTAATTATATATACAGGCTTTTAAGCTAACCGTAAAATTCAAATTAATTGAGAATTTATGATATAAAAAATCTAATTCTACATGGCAGTCTATCCCGGCGGCACTCATGTATACAAATTGTAATCATCCGTGTGATTCCACTCTTAAAAACTACCCTTAACGCCGATTCTCAAAATTATTTGGGTCGGTATTCATTTGCATGTGAAATGTTTTCACAGATTTCCAAAAGAATGGGTCGGTCGGGCCCATAAAACAGATGAATGATACTCATAGCAAAGGATATAGGTCCTCAAGACAAGAGTTTAGACGTTAAAACTTATGAAGTAATTGTGTGGTTTAGTTTGGTTAGTAATTTTGTCTGAACCATTTCGTTCATGAGGATGATTACAATATTATACCTAACTGCTCGAGTGACCCCCCCCCCCACCCCCACCCCCAGGCAGTCTATTGAGTCTCAAATTACAGGTGATTTGAGATACAATCTTGAAATATTCTATAGTTTAATAAGCTCCAAATTGGCAAGAAATATTCAGATTTTATCTCTCCAGTCTTCATGCACAAAAATAATCCTTGGATTACAAAAATAATCCAAGCGTACGGTGCATTTATTGCCTTCTCGCCCGGTCCTTCTGTATTCATTCGCTGCTGTAAGGAGGCTTCACCAATTTAGAACTGATCAAACTATAGTAAAATGCAGCATTGTTGAAAATGTATGCAAAATATATAAATAGTATCAATATGCAGTAATGGAAATACCCACATGACTGTCAACAGGCACAGGTTGCATCAATGTAATCCCAGCATGCAGTGGAAAAGCACTGTGATTGAGACAGTTCAACACCTGATTTGCATTGAAATATGGAAATTGTCAAATTTGAAACCAAGCATGCAAAGGAAATGAAGTTTCTTAACACTTTCCATGTAGCAGGCGTCTGCAGATGACATTCCAAAATTTCACAAAATGTTTCAAAAATGTCAAAATTATTGGATATCATTACCATATTTGAAATAAGTACAAACATGTTTAGTATTGGTTCAGTAATCCTTGATATAGACCTTGACATTGGGAAAAGTTCCTGAAAAATCTGTTTTATATATGGTAAAACTAAATTAGCCATTTGGAAAGTGTTGAAACAAAGTCAACACGTAGGTCACCCAGGGTCAGAATTTCGAGGAGAATCCGAGAATCCATTCTTGCAAATGTTCCCGCCGGTAAAGTTGCAAGAATCCATGTTGATTCTCGTAGAGATATTCCGTCTACACATAATTTGAATGGAGGAGAATCCATAGATTCTAGCAAAATCCTCTGCAGGAATCTAAATGGATTCTCGTAACCTTTGACGATATTCTGACCTGGAGGTCACTCATCAAGTTGAATTTAGAGAATAACATATAGTTTGCAGCTGCTTTGCTATACATTAGTCTCATAATGTATAGGCTGTACCACAAATTATACAATAGTTAATAATTATTATACAAATATTTACTGTTCATGAGGGAAATTGTGGAAAATAGCTCCCCAAAGTGACTGGATGGACCACTATTATAAAATATGTGGCCCATGACAGAAATATTTGTATTTGTTATATAAAACAAATATTTACTGCTCTTTATTCAGGAAATGGTGCAAAATATGTCCCCTCGGTAACTGGAGACCGTAGACCTACTATTTTCCCATACCAAAATAGTAGGCCTACAGTCTCCAGTCACCTCGGGGAGCTATTTTGCACCATTTCCCTCATGAACAGTAAATATTTGTATACCTTGCTTTGAAAAATCATAAAACTTTTTTAAAAAAAAGCAAATATAAATGTGTGTGACATTGGGCCACAAAGATTAAAGGTGTATGTTCCGATCAATTTTTTAGGGCTATCATTTTTTTTTCACATCAAGATATTTTGATATCAGAAGAATCCCCATATTTTTCTCATTATGTCTGTAAAATCTTAGGGGCCAGAAATGTTCCATTTAGAAATTATAGGCTAACTAAAATGTGGTGAATTACTGCCAAAAGTGGTTAACCACCAACCAGTTTGAGTACTGCTCAATGAGCAAATATTTTGTGACCTTGTGGTTCTAAAAATAGAACCGTTGGAGTTATGCAACTCAAACTTTGGAATGGGACAATTTTAAGGATGTGACCTTTCATGTAAAATAGAAAACATCGAGTTGAAAATCTACCTTTAACTTAACACTTTCCACGCGGCTGTAGGTTTTACAAAACAATTTTTTCAGAAACCTTTGGCAACTTTCTATCTCAAGGATTACTGAACCAATACTAGGCATGTTTGTACTTATTTCAATGCATTTCTCATGGTGACTCCAAATATGGTAATGATATTCAATAATTTTGACATTTTTGCAACATTTTGGATTGTCATCTGCAGAAGCGTGTCGTGTGGAAAGTGTTAATCTCAAAAGCAGAAATTTAAGTGACAATACAGCATGATTTTACAAATATTCTCGTGCCTAAGACGAGTATGTGGAGGAAATGTTATGCAACCTTTTTATACAGGAGCATTAATTTAAGAGATTACAAATTGTTTTCATTTTGCTGTTACACACCATAGTTCATGAGAAACCAAACCATCCTATTTTTTTTGGGAACCCCCTAAATATTTACAATATATACATGTACATATTCCCATTGGGGTTGGGGCAGTCGGGTATAATGTTGTAATCATCCATATATTCCCATTGGGTGGGGGCAGGCGGGAATGTTGTAATCATCCGTATATTCCCATCGGGGTGGGGGCAGTCGGGAATGTTGTAATCATCCGTGTGAACGAAAAACATGGATTCAGGATGTTTTTTCCAAACCTAAACACAGGCCCGCCAATTTCAGAGAACACGGGTGTCTTTCAACCTGAATCCGCACTAAGGGTTGCTTTGGCCGAAAGTCATGTATCATCATTTTAAAAACAGCCCAAAATGGTTAGGTCTATAAGACAAATTTATTAACCCCCTGGGGTCTACCTGTCTATCTTACAGTGGTTCTGATTGGTTTATTACAAGATGTACTCATATGAATAGCCAATTCAAATGCAGCTTGTAAAATGTTTCACTCCCATCTTTATCAGGGATACAATTATTCTAACAATGTCTCTGATTGGTGCAATAAATGATGTATCCATCTTTCTGACCAATCGGCCGGTAGTTCTCAGGGGGTTAACAAAACTGAATCATAAAAGTTACTTCCTACATTCATTTGTTATGAGTATATTTCATCAAGCTTTAATCCTTGTTAAAGGTCACTTTTTACTTCTTTGATAATCTGTGTTAAGGGTAATTTTTAAGAGTGGATTCACACAGATGATTACATTTTTTATACACTGTACATGAGTGACCCCCCCCCCCCCCCCCCCCCCCCCCGGAAAATATTTACAATACTCATATTCCCATGCACACCAGAAGGCATAATTATAAAGGTTGGTTTATACAAAGTCAATTATTCATTATATCAGGATAAAGTAAAGAAGATACAAAGCAATACCAGCATGCTTCATCTTCAGCGCACAAGACCCAAAGAAGATTTCATATGAGACCCATCACATCAAAACATTCCTCTTGTCAGAATTTCTAGATTTGAAGTAAAATGTCTTGAAAAACATAAAGAAATTAAAATAATATATCCTGATACTTAAGGTTAAATTTCAATGAGGGATCAATGTAAACTGTAAAGCTTGATTTTTGCATGTTTTGATGATGCTGAAATCAGACATGGGATGAAAGACCCCAAGAGGTATGCTTTGATGTGACGGGTGTATATATTGTGCAATCGCCTCCCCCTCCCTCTGTCTCAATAGCGTATCTCCTGGGGGTCAGGGGTAGCACAGTGCCCCCCCCCCCCCCCCCCCCCCCCCCCCTTGACGGCTTTGTTTTGATCCGGAAGACCAGATGAAACTACCAGGCTCAAAGGGGGAAGTTAATTTTGTGTGTGCAAATACAGCTGGTGGGTTAGACGAGGGTACCATTTGAGTCGGTCGGTTTAGATAAGCACTGTTGGTAAGTTACGGATTTCAATTTTTTGCGCCAGTTTGGAGCCAGGACGTCACAAGCCCCTCCCCCAACTCCCCTCAAATTTCTGACTTGGTGGAGGCAATCCACGCAAGTTGATAGCCTGGTAAAGTCGACCCCAGATACGCTACTGCTCTGGCTGTGTCACAGAATGACCCCAGATACGCTACTGCTCTGGCTATGTCACAGAATGACCCCAGATACGCTACTGCTCTGGCTATGTCACAGAATACTATACTGGTGGGTATTCTGTGGCCAATTCCTATGAGTACATAAACATTAGTAAGGAAAAACAAAGAAGATAGTCTGTCTCAGAAACATTGTGCAAAAAAGGTGAGTGCTGATTTTTTTTGGATTTTTTAGAAAATAGGTGATGAGGTATGCAATTTGTTGTTGTTGTTGTTGCTTATCCAACCAAGCTTACAGAGAACATTTTTATTAAAAATCAAAACAAAAAAAAAGGTTTTTTTAGCCCCCAGCGCATAGACCTACGCGCCGCACCGTAGCTCATTTCACATACCAATGCGGGCGGGCTTCTGAGACGGACCTTCTTTGTTTGGCCTAAGGAGGAAAAAAAGAGTTTTGAATTGTATTATACATGTATATACACTATAAATTACTAAATTTGATATCACAGAGTCAAATAAACCACATCATATCATGGGATTGCTTGGTCGGTGTTTTCCCCTTGAAAATAAATGTACAAAATCTAAAAATATCTAAAAATGTGTCCGTAATTTCAAATGCCAACATTTTTATTTGGGTCGGTATTCATTTGTATATGAACATTTTTTCACCATTTTCTAAATAAATGGGCCAGTCGGGCCCATAGAACAGGGTTTCTTCGCCTTATTGTAATTTTAAAATAATTATGTGACCTCAAAAAAGGCAAATTGATCAGATTTGTTTTGTAATCTTACAGCTATATACAAGTAAACAACTGGATGGATGCTACACTAGGATGCTAAGATCTGTGTTCAACATCAACTGGAGTCAGCATGTGACAAATAAGGACCTGTATGGGGACATGCCAAAAGTCTCGGACAAGATCAGAGAACGCAGAGCAAGATTTGCTGGACACTGCTTCAGAGGGTCCAAGGAGCTTGTACACAAACTTATACATTGGATCCCAAAGCACGGAGCAAGAAAGCGTGGTAGACCAGCCCTGACCTACATTGATATACTCAAACATGATACAGGACTGCAGGTGGAAGAAATCAAGACAGCTATGTTGGATAGGAAGATCTGGAGAGGCATTGTGGTTCGGAAAAATCATCCGCCCTAAGTCAAGTAAGTCAAGTCAAGTCATATACAAGTATGCTAAATACAGAAATTTGTTTTAATTGTGTTCCCCACTCTCCCTTACAGAGCCATTTTTCTGACAATATTTTTCTTGGCCACCCAAGTCGGTGTATCCTGGCAACCACCAATACCAGCAGCTGCTACCGGGAACAGTTATACAGGGTGTCTCCATAAAAAAATACAATGCACCTTTAGGTTATCATAACTTTATAAATTTATAAGTGCTGGAATGGAACGGTAAAATAATGTAAAATTAGTTGGCTTTAGTTTGATCAGGGACAATCGAATGAAGGGACAAGAAACTATTGTACTATTATATAAGTATGCGTGTTGCGGGGGTGCAAACATCATCAGTTGAGCAAGCATATACAATACATTCATGAATGGGCACTGGTACAAATCTCAGCAATCATACTGCACGACACGACTGTGAACAAGATATCCACTTGACTACATACCTGTGCAATTCCTACTGAACTACTATACTCTAGAAATGCAAATATATATCATCAAAGAACATCATTTTCCGATTAATTTGGATATTGGAATCAATAGGAACAAAATGTCTATAGTTTAAACTTCCCAGGAAAAATATTAATTACTTTGTTCTAGCATGTTTTCACATTTTTTATAAATCTAAAATTATCACATTTTTCTCAAATATACCGATTATTATCAACACTAGAACGTTATTTTTTGAACAAATCACGTATAAATTGTATTCAGTTTGACCTAGGCCTAAGTTTTTTGGAAAAATATATTTTGATCATTTTTCGAAAGATTATAGGGCAACCTTTGAGTTCCTTGAATAAAAACACACCCGCAACTCGCATGTTTTGTAATTGAATGCGATGATGTAACGATACAATAGGCCGTTTCTTGTCCCTTCATTCGATTGTCCCTGGTTTGATGTTAATTCCGTTCAGTATTTGAGAAGTTACGATCTCTTAGAGGGGTGCTGTATTGTTTTGGAGACACCCTGTAGGTTGGTTGTATTTATACATAAATTCATTGTCTGAAAAACAAAATGCAATACATTCATTCATTATAGATGGTGTGACCGGTGACGTAGTGCCCGGCGGTTTGCGTGCGCACCTACAGGGAACGGTGCTTTAATTCACACTTAATTGATCATTACTTACCATGCTTACGGTGTAATAGTGCAGCAGTCATGGTATGCATCCCTAAGCACAATGAGACGACCAGGCACTAAATCTGGTTGCCCGGCGCTTTGCGTGCGCACCATAAGGGCATGTGCATTTAAAATTGGCGCTCAGTGATGTGTGTTTTGCTTTCATATAGTATGATGTATGCAGTAGTCATGGACTAGTACCCCTAGCATGTCTTTAGACCAGGCGCTAATCAATATGTAAACACTACTGATGTAAACAACGGTCACCTCATCTATACATTCTATACACAACATTCATCATAATAAAGAACAAGCCTTATATACAGCATTAGGCCAAAAATAATTTGTTGCGTTGCCCTCAAGTGCCAACAATCTTGTAGTTGGGTTGGTTGGTCGATTTTCCTTTTTTTTTAAATTTTATTGCTGACAAACAGTGGTTCGTGACAAGACAAACTTGATTAATGTCAATTGGACTAATGTTTCTAGTGTGATAATAGTTTAAAAGCAATCTATTCAAGGAAATTTATTCATTTCAAGCAGAAAATAGTAATTTTTTGACAAATTGGGTAAAATTTAAATCTTAAAAACCCCCAATTGCAACCCTTATTTTAGGGTTGGTCGCTTAGGGCAACACAACAAAGTTTGCCTTATATCTAGCTAGCTACACACATGGTTGGAACACAAAATCTTAAATTAATTACATCAAGGCACATAGTTATCATCTCAAACAGTCATAACCCAAATATTGACTAAAAGATCAATATTTAACACTTTCCATGTGGCAGACGTCTGCTGACGACAGTTCCAAAATGTCACAAAATGTTTTAAAAATGTCTAAATTGTTGAATTTCATTATCATATTTGGAATCATCATGAGAAATACATTAAAATAAGTACAAACATGCTTAGTATTGGTTCAGTAATTCTTGAAATAAGACTTTGAAAGTTAGGAAAGGTTTCTGAAAAATCTGCGCTTTATGGTAAAACTAATAGCTGCATGGAAAGTGTTATTAAAGTACCCTTTTTAAAGTCTTGTGTGCACCAGAGTTTGAAGAACATGAGCAAACTTGCCCCTGCTACACTTATGTGCGTGGGTGCGTACATGCGTAAACTCGGAAGTGCGTACCGGGCGTCCTAATTGGTCAATTGTGAAAAATATATATAAAAATTGAACAAAGTATTTAAAGTTTTTAACTGTTTGCTTTCATTTTCTGCTATTTTAAGTCCCAATCGAAATAAAAAGCAGGTAATTTAAAAAATAAATAAAAAATAGGCCTCACCGGTGGGCACAAGTGTGACCAGTCACATCAATAAGGACATGTTATCAACTAACAGTTTTGAAATTGAGGCCAATATAATTGGTGAAAGAAAATAAAAACAACAAAATGCTTCTTCAAATCATATCTTTTGATTTAAAGTCTGATTACCTTCAAAATGGTATCATTCAGTGAACAAATTGGTGTCAAATTTCAACTGTTCGTTAAAAATGATAAACTGTTACATTGAAATGCATAGTATAAAACTGCTACATGTATACACATTTCAGATTGTATAGACCATTTCAAATTGAGATCGGAAATCTTCGGAAAAACAGGTCACATGGAGTAGGTGCGTTGCGCGTTCTTCGCAACAGTTGATCGCATTCACAGTATTGCCCTAGTTGATTGTCCGCCTATGTTTACATACACGCGTGCACACATGAGAAGTAAAACGTGGAACGAGACTATTTTGTTTTTTAATCAACAAAGGCGCTGACGGACAAATTCCAAATGTATCGAGCAGACGGTAAAAAGTGAAAATATTACCCCAAATCTCTTTCATCTCACTCGTTTTTGTAACTGAAATGCCGCAACATCAACTTTGTGAGGGATACAATCTATCACCAACACCAGCGCAATCTACCACACGGGCAGACGGGTGAAAAACACGTTGTTTTTCTCCGGCACATGGCCATGACCTGTCAGGAGCTGACAGGTCATGGAACCGAGTGTCAAACACTCGGCTAATCGGAAACATTCGGAACCGATCGTATATTTTCGGATTTGAAATGGTCTATACACATTTCAGATTGTATAACAAATTCATTTAGTTTGTCATTTTTTCAAGAGGGTGCAATTCACCTCGATCATAACCTGGGAAATATACAAAAGAACATTCTACAACATCACATGTGATAAGTTTGCCCAATTAAAATCTTACTTTAACACTTTCCACGCGGCAGGCGTCTGCAGACGACACTCCAACATTTCACAAAATGTTTAAAAAATGTCAAAATAATTAAATTTAATTACCATAATTGGAATCACCATGAGAAATGCATTGAAATAAGTACAAACATGCCTAGTATTGGTTCAGTAATCCTTGAGATAGACTTTGAAAATTGGAAAAGGTTTCTGAATTCTGTTTTAATTTTTATGTAAAACTAATAGGGAAAAGTGTTAATAAGTAGTTTCAACTTCAAGCAACAAAAAAATGAGATCAACTACAAAGCTGACAAATTCTTAAGAAAAATAGCCCTATTTGTACAAGTAAACGTCGATTCAAAAATGCTCGTAGAGCCGCAACGAGCATTTCACGTCCGACAGTATCCCCCTGCAGTACGTGTGATACATAACGCGAACCATATTTGCATATTAAAAGAATATTCATTTAAAACATTCTTAGTTTTTTTAGTCGGGTTAATCATCAAATGTTGAGATACACAGGTGGGGCCTCGTGGGATAGAATAAATGAGTCAGACAATGGAGGGTTTCAGAGAGAAAAGTGGGCCCAGCATTAAAACAAAGAGTTTTTGTTAAAATACATACACTGTCTAAATCTTCTTTTTCATATTTCCTTTGTGTCGTCTGTTAATTTCATTTTAGGATGTTGACCAGTTTTTTTGTAAATACCTTGTTTAAATTGGTGCGACTGCGACTCAAACATTAATACAGGCATCCGCAACGCGCCACTTGTGGTGCTTGGTGGGGTTCCAAGTGGCGCGGGATACGGATACAGTTACGCACATTTCAATTTTGGAAGTGGCACAAAACTATTTGAGAATGCCTGCAATTAATTAATATCTATAAAAACAATACATGTGCAAATGCCCAGAAAAGAAATATTCACAGTATGTAAAGACTAATACGAAAATGATCTTAACACTTTCCACGCGGCAGGCATCTGCAGACGACATTCCAAAATTGCACAAAATGTTTAAAAAATGTCAAAATTGTTGAATTTCATTACCATATTATTTGGAATAACTATGAGAAATGCATTAGGCCAAATTAAATTAATTGTTTGTCTCAAAGCTCCTCTCCTGTTGTAAAACTAATGCGGAATGCGGTTTTTTTTTCAATTTTTTTTTTTTTTTTTTTTTAAATATAAAATATTGAAATCCTTGTAAAAGTGAACTTTTGTATTTAAGATGATCTGATCAATGAAAATCTGAAAAATCGGTGAAATTTAAGATTTTTTTTTTTTTTTGAAAAAAAAGAAGAAAAAAAAGGTTTTTTCAGATTTTTGTTTTTCTAATGCGCACCAATAAACGAACGCGCGCGGGAGCTTTGAGACAAACAATTATTTTAATTGGGCCTTATAATCTTGTACTTTCATGCCTTGTATTGGTCCAGTAATTCTTGGGATACACTTCGAAAGTTGGGAATGGATTCTGAAAAATCTTGTTTTGTATGGTAAAACCAATAGCCGCATGGAAAGTGTTAAGAATTCAAAAAAGTTGCCTTTGTCAATATCAAGGAGATAGTCCTGACTGGAAATCTGAAGTTGCAACTCCATCTTGACTGAACTAAATTACTAGACCCCATAAGCTAACCTGTAAGGCATACGGGGACGTGCCGCTCCAGTGGGTCGTTTTTTATGAGACATCCTTAGCCATGGGTAGGCTTTTCAACTGAAAAATCCTTAGACATGGGTCCTGTTTTTCTATTTTTCACGAAAATTTGGCAAAATTAGGTCTATTTTCGCGAAAATTTGGTCTAAAATGAAGCAAAACCCCTAAAAATCACCCTTAGAAATGGGTAGGGACACCCCCGACCAAACCAAATCCGAGTACCCCCCCCCCCCCCCCCCCCGGGTACTAGACAGTCAGAAAACCAGATTGTGAATTGGAAGCTATTTTGACTAGTGAGTCTTAATGCGACTTCTCGTGTCCTAGTTTTTTACTTGCCGAGCTAAATCTCATACTGCAATGTCGGCATTTGAATGGTTTACCGACTGCAGATTCCGAGCTTTTATGATTACTAGCTATCCTCGGTGATGGTCCCCTGGCTGAGTCGGTCTTGCTGTTGGACTGAACCTTTCTCTTCTTCGATGGCTCCGGTGAAATATCCGCAGCGCTCATCTTACGAAGGCGTTTCCAGCCTTCTCCTGGTTGCCTCTTGACCTGTTGTTTAGCTGGAGATGCCGTCTTACTCATAGGCTTTCTCACCAGAGCTCTTCCATTTCTTGGTGATAAACCGGCAGATGGTGAAATTGGACTAGTATGCTCCTCCTCGTCGTTCTCTATCAACTTTCTTGGCTTTGATGTGATGCGACCTGACGAGGTGGTGGTGGTGGTGGAAATATGTGCCCGATTCTGTGACGTCTTAGTTGTCTTGGATGCACTGGCTGAATTCCCTGGCTTCTGAGACGACTGGTTGGTTTTGACTTTGGTACGAAGTGACGAGTTTGTGCTGGATGATTGCCCTGGTTTATGCGAGGACTTGCTCTTGGAGGTCGAGCCTTGCCCAGGTTTCTGCGATGGCTTGCTCTTATGATTCGATGAGGTCGAGCCTTGCCCCGGTTTCTGCGATGACTTGCTTTTATGATTCGATGAGGTCGAGCCTTGCCCAGGTTTCTGCGATGACTTGCTCTTATGATTCGATGAGGTCGAGCCATGCCCAGGTTTCTGCGTCGGTTTACTCGTCTTACTTGCAGAACGAATCGCTTTCTTTTGCGGCTCACTGTCCGGATGCACAAAGACGATATGAATCTCAAATTCTTCGCTTGATTCAAACACCTTCTTACAGACACGGCACTTATTTGGCCCTGATTTCTTATCTTCCTCTTTTGGTTCCCCAAAATGCACGCTAGTGATGTGCTTCTCCAGTTGGTGGTATTCAGGGTATGTTTCATCGCAAAGAGAGCAATCAAGTTTGAGATAACCGTTAGCTGCTGGGCATTGGTGTTTCTTGAGATCCTTGGCAAGTGTGAAACCATCGCCACATTTCCCGCACACATGCGATATCTCCTCTATATGGGTCTTGAAATGAGTAGCCAATTCCGATGCCGTCAGAAAGCGCTCAAAACAGTGAACGCATTGATGCGGACTGTCTTTAAGGTGGACTTGTTCGTGTTCTTTTAGTTGGCTGGCGCGCTGGAATCCTTCGACGCAAAACTTGCAGCGAAAAGGAGACAAACCATGCTCTCGTGCTTCGTGCATTTTCAGGTTTGATGCGCCAGAAAATAGTTGACCACAAGCACTACATTGGTGCATATCTGCAATGTGATTTGCATAATGCTTGGTACACTCCTCCTGAGTTCCAAATACCTCACCGCATGTAGAGCATTCGTATGGGCGCTTGTGCATGACAGACTCATGTTCTGTGCGCAGAAGATCAGTGACAAACGTAAGCTCACAATGGTCACACTTAAATACGTCTTGCATATGATCTTGCTGTATATGTTTCTGCAGCTCGTGGTTCTTAACAAACGACTTGCGACATTTCTTGCATCTGAATGGTTTCATAAACGGATCATCGTGTATGAACATTGGCACACACAGATGATCTACGGTTTCATCTACATTCTTTCCGCAACTCTCGCATTTATTCAACTTGATCAATTTGGCGGCAGGGATTCTTGCGGACACATGTTTCTCTCTTTGATGCTGCTGCAGATCCCCGATATACTTGTAGCTTTTAGTGCAGTCGTCGACCGAGCAAACATACGGTCTAACGTCCGAATGCTTTACCTGGTGCTGTGACAGATTCCCCCTTTGCGAGAAACATTTCCCGCACGTTTTGCACTCGAAAGGTCGCTCTCCAGTGTGTGCGCGTGCATGGACCAGCAGTTCACTCTTGAAGAAGAAGCGCTTGTGGCAAAGTTGGCACTGGTGGGGCCGATAACGACCGCCCTCGTGTGTCTTGACATGTTGTTGCAGAGTGCCTTTGCGGTTGAAAACTTTCATGCATACATGGCATTGGAAAATCTGAAACGCATTGTCCAAATGCACCATCTTGTGGATGCCCAGTTGTGACTCCGTCTTGAAACTCTCGCTGCAATTCTCTTGCAGACATCGGAACGGAAAGTCTGTGGGATGACTATCAGTGATGTGATCTAAAAGCAGCGCCCTCGACGCAAATACTTGCTGACATTCTGGACAGGTTGATACTGTATGTTGTAGCATGTGTGTCTCTAGATGCTGTGCGCTTTGACAATCTATATGACACTCGGGGCACTCAAATGTTGTGCTTGTTGAGTGAGTGGAATTGATGGACAGGTCACTGTTGTCACGGTTACCATTGTCAGGCAACTCTTTTGTAGGCTTTTCTGGACGTGCTACTGGTTGAGTCTTCTTGGTCAGTACATCGCTTTTGAGACCTGCCAATAAAATCAAAAATATCAAAATGAAAAATATTTATGTAACAAACAAAATAGGGTTAGGTGACACCTCCACTGTTCTACGAACCTCAGGTAGGGTGGTTGGTCGGGCCTTTTTTGTTTAAAGGCATATTATGTGATCTTTTCCAGAGAGCGCCCTCTATTCATGATTTTGTTAGAAAGTAGATTTTCTTGCAGATTTACATTTCCGATCATAAATTATACATACATTCCAAGTTACAGAGCGATACGATTCCTAATTACCTCAAAATCATGGTTTTAGAGTGAATTTAGAGTGAAAAATATAAACTGTCGGAATCCCGACAGTTTATTTTCACTCTAAAACCACGATTTTGAAGTAATTAAGAATCGTATCGCCCTGTAACTTGGAATGTATGCATGAATTATGATCAGAAATGTAAATCTGCAAGAAAATCTACTTTCTATTTTTTTTTCGATGTTGAGGGCGTTCCTTGGAAAGATCACATAATATACCTTTAAATGTTTTTTATCCAAATTTCAGGAAATGTGCTGCGGAGTCAGATATTTTGGGGGGATGGCGCCCTCAAAACTGGCGTGCAAATAAGAATCGAGTTCGATCAACAATACGCTGTCAGGAAATTATTTTGGTTGATTTTTAGCAAATTGTCAATTTTTTTAGAAATATGAAAACATTTGAAAATTGATTGTTGGAAAAAAGGCGGAATTTCACTCACAGGCACAAGTTGGTTGATTAGGGTTAGGGTGGATGTTCCATCAAATATATACCCTTTTCGTTAAGATAAGTCTGGTTAGGTGAGCTTTGTGCAGACTTTCATTGTTGTGGTATAGCACGACTCAATACCATCTTTTAGGCTCAATTTCACAGGTAGATTAGTAGCTGCAGAAATGGGCGTGGCAAATTCTATACACTTTAAAAACTCAAAGTGTCTACCATTGGACAAAACGCCTACCATTGGAGGAGCTGTATCAATGGGGGATAAAGCCTTTGTTGAACTTTTACAAGACTGAATTGTAGACACAATTACTAACACTATATTGGACCAGTTACCACCCAAATACAATTTTCCAGCCCACCGTACACACTCAACAGTGGTAAAGATTTACAGTTTTGCACCAATTGGGCTACACGTCTATATACTGGTCCAATATAGTGTTAATAATTGTGTCTACAATTCAGTCTTGTAAAATTTACAACAAAGGCTTAATCCATCATTGATACAGCTCCTCCAATGGTAGACGTTTTGTCCAATGGTAGACACTTTGAGTTTACAGTGATACAGGCTATATATCCCCACTAAATTTACGTAAGAGGGAGCTAAGAATGTGGTGACGTAACACAATAAGGCCAACAAAACAAAAAAGAGTTGACTTGCCCTTTCCGATCGACCCTAATTTTCGGAAATCTAGGGTCGCTATTTTTATCTTCTTTAAAACGTGTTTTTGTGTAGTAGGCCTGTCTAATTTTCAAAAATAAAAAAAATAATTAAAAAATCCGACCGTCTGACCCAGACTCTGGCCATTAAAGGGCAAGTCAATTTTTTTTTTTTTGCCTAAAGAGAGTATTGTTTTGTGTAGCCGAGGCAGCCTTTGGTGACAGAACTTATTGATCTGCCCTCCTGCATTAACACTTTCCATGCGGCAATTGGTTTTACAATACAAAACAGATTTTTCAGAAACCTTTTCCAACTTGCTAGGATTACTGACCCAATACTAGGCATGTTTGTACTTATTTCAATGCATTTCTCATGGTGATTCCAAATAAGGTAATGAAATAAAATAATTGTGACATTTTTGAAAAATATTGTGTAATTTTGGAATGTCGTCTACAGAGCCGCCTGCCACGTGGAAAGTGTTAAATATCAATTTCACCTACACCTACCTGGATGAGCTTGTTTATGATGGTTGAGTAGTTCATTGGGCTACATCTAACATACATATTCATGAGGTAATGAATATTCACCTAGCACATAAAGTCCCTGACCAGGTGCTTTGAGGTTCGCTAATTCAAAATATATAATCGGTACAAAAAATCTGAGATATACATTAAATGAGCAAATTTCTTTTCCGCAGTTTGATACCTCATTCAACAAAATCGAATGGATACTTTTAAAGTTATGGCGATTTCAATGACCGCGCATGCAACAGAAAAGTTGCACTAGGTATAGGAATCATTGATTTGTGTGTGATTACTGTCATAACTGTGTGCTATCTGAACGAGACAGATGAATTGGTCTGGAGTGATAACCGCAATGTGCGGGACAAAGGGTGTATCTGGCTTTGAAGAATACAAGTCTTAGCAGTTAGCTGATTAGCTGTGAGTTTTTTCAGTGCGTAATCACACACAAATCAATGATTTCCTATACCTAGTGCAACTTTTCTGTTGCATGCGCGGTCATTGAAATCGCCATAACTTTAAAAGTATCCATTCGATTTTGTTGAATGAGGTATCAAACTGCGGAGAAGCAATTTGCTCATTCAATGTATAGATCTCAGATTTTTGGTACCGATTATCTATTTTGAATTAGCTAACCTCAAAGCACCTGGTCAGGGACTTTATGTGCTAGGTGTACATTAAATATCAATGACACCTACCTGGATGAGCTCGTCTATGATGGTTGATAAGTTCAAATCTGAAGAAGTATACTTTCTCACAATGTTCACATGAGAATTTGCCTTCACCGGTGTGGTGAGTCTCATGGCTGCGAAGATTGGATAACTTGGAGAACTGTTTATCGCAGTATTGACACTGAAATGGCTTGAAACCTGTACAGGGGAGTGAGTACAAAGCAGATAGGTATAGCAGGGATGAGAGTATTGACACTGAAATGGCTTGAAACCTGTACAGTGAGTACAAAGCAGATAGGTATAGCAGGGATGAGAATTAAGGCTGTGACTTATACCCGGGTACCCGCCCGCTATTCCGGGTACCAAATTAGGTACCCGAATACCCGAAATGTAAAAAAAAGTGAGTTTTTTAGTACAAATTTGTCCCCCAAATGACCTCTATTGACCCCATAATGTGTCATTTTGGGGACAAATTTGTACTTACATTTTTTTTTAAAAAATGTTAGTGTATATTTTCGGGTACCCGGGTACCCGAACGAAAAACGCGTCGAGTACCCAGGTACGAAACTACCTGTGCATTCACAGCGAGTTAGTAAAATAATAATAATAATAATAATAACTAGGCGGTCACCCGGGGTTTGTCGGTTCTCGGGTTTGGGCGGTCACCCGGGGTTTGTCGGTTCTCGGGTTTGGTGGTTTGTAGAATGCATGCATAAAGCCCGATCGGACAAACTTTGAAAATTCGACCCTTAGACGACCTTTGACCCCGGACGACCCAAGAAAAGCAAAGCCGTTTTCTTTTTTCCACGCTCGACTCGTATTCTGGCTTCCAGTCACCGAGTTTAAGCCCGATCGGACAAACTTTGAAAATTCGACCCCTAGACGACCTTTAACCCCGGAAGACCCGACAAACGCTAACCCGTTTTATTTTTGCCACGCTCGCCTCGCATCGAGCATTGTGATCACCGAGTTTAAGCACGATCCGACCAACTTCAAAAAGTTGACCCCTAGATGACCTTTGACCTCGTATGCTCTAGCGAATGCGAACTTGCTCTTACGGGGACCGAACAAACAGATCGGACAAACTTTAAAAATTCGACCCCTAGATGACCTTTGACCCCGGACGACCCAAGAAAAGCAAAGCCATTTTATTTTTTTCCACGCTCGACTCGTATCCAGGCTTCCCGTCACCGAGTTTAAGCCCGATCGGACAAACTTTGACAAATTGACCCCTAGACGACCTTTGACCCCGGAAGACCCGACAAACGCTAACCCGTTTTATTTTCGCCTCGCATCGAGCATTGTGATCACCGAGTTTAAGCGTGATCCGACCAACTTCAAAAAGTTGACCCCTAGATGACCTTTGACCTCGTACGCTCTAGCGAATGCGAACTTGCTCTTGCGGGGACCGAGCTGCACCCACCCACCGAGTTTGAACGCCGCCCGACCCCGGGAAGGCGACGAAAAAGCGTGCACAGACAAACACACAGACCAACAGATAAACAGACAAACAAACAGACAGAGAGTAGCGTATTATTATACAGGGTGTCCCTAAAAAAAGGGTGCACATGTTTGCGCAACTTGATGACCATGAAGTCCTAAGGTTTGGTGTAATATGGTAATACACACGGAAAGGGAAAACACTCAGCTTTCAGATGCCGTTTATTTTATCTGATTTGGATTTGTCAATCCTGAGATATGGATATGCCCAGTTTATCAAAGCTACCCAAAATCGACGTTGTGCCACTTTTACTGAAAGAATGAGTATGAGCGTCAAAACGATACTAACATTGGTCTATCCATGGGCATCAATCGTCTTGAAACATTGGGGTCTGCATTTGATCAGAATTGTTTAAAAGAGGCCGGGGAACAAAAATGATGTCCTTATAATATGTGGTAAGGGATTTCTACGAGCAGATATTCTGGGATCCCTCTGAAGTACACGCCGCACGTTTTCAATGTGTTACTGTGTGCTGCCACTTTTCATATCTTAGTCTTCCAGAATGTTCTTTATTCATTTGTTGGTGCTTGTACCATCTACCAAGTATTTCCAATACTCCTTTGTATAGGTGTATTCCTAGATGGTACGTGAGTGTTTGGGAAATGAATGGCAAACTCTCTGGTGACGTCTGCTGGACTTCTCGTTTTATGATATTTTAAGACCATGAACACCCTCTTCTAATGAAAATTGAGGCCGCATCCAGCCATATGGACGTATGTCTTGTTTTAAAAATGTAGGCCCAATAAACATTTTGTGAAACCTCGTCAAAAGGACTGGTTCGAATCATGTAACAAACATCTTTATTATTCAGTTCTGCTTGGATACACAGACGCTCATTCTATTATTTAAACCTATTTAATCTCAATACAATAATGTTATTTTGCATAACCATGATAACACTGGTAAAGGGCAATCGTACAAGTGGAAGTTGTATCTAATACAGGGTTCGTACACTTTCTGAGCAAAAGAATTCCAGGACTTTTCCAGGACTTTCAAGGACTATAATTGAAGAATTCAAGGACCTTCTCTAGTATAATGTACCAACCAATTTTTAAACAATCATACTATTTTCCTACTTCAAAACCATATTGGGGCATTTAACGCCTCTGCATCAGGCTAGGAAATAAGGACCACAGGACCAGGGGCCACTTTTAGAAAAAAACGGCCCCTGGTTCACTGGGTTTTATCATGAACCAGGGGCCGTTTCGGTGGAACCAGGGGCCGTTTTTATAAAATACCATTTCAACTCATTTACGCCCACAATTAATAATTTATTGACCTTTGTATTGATAAATGATAGTATGAAAATGTCATCAAAAAAATAAAAAACGAATTGGAAAAGGTCCGTTTTATTCTTTGAAGATACCAGAGAGGTCTCCTTTTGTAATAGAAATGGAGGACAGAATATAGAGGTCAACAAGGAGCCGAAATCTATATGAAACGGTACAAGAGTAACATGCACCGCTAAACAGGCTAGGAAAACAACGGGCGCCAAAATGGTGAAATGAATAATTTATTGACCTTTGTATTGATAAATGATAGTATGAAAATGTCATCAAAAGAATAAAAAAAGAATTGGAAAAGGTCCGTTTTATTCATTTTGGTTAAAAATATAATATTAATAAATCAGAGATACTTTTTGGGGGAGCACATTTTGAAATTCAAGGACTTTCAAGGACTTTTTCGGAATTTAAGGACTTTCAAGGCCTTAAAAATGAAAAGTAAAATTCCAGGACTTTCAAGGTTTTCAAGGACCCGTACGAACCCTGTAATAGGAGTAAACCTTTGAAACTGTAAAGTGGCACAACATCGATTTTGGGTAGCTCTAGTTAATTGTCCATATCTCAGGATTGACAGATCCGAACCAGATGAAATAAGCAGCATCTGAAAGCCAGGTGTTTGATCCTTTAATATGTGTAAACATCTTACACCAAATGTTAGAACTTCATGGTCAACAAGTTGGGTAAACACGTGCACCCTTTTTTTAGGGACACCCGGTATAGATAATACTGTTCTTATATAGCGCTTTCCACAATGCAAGCAAAGTCGCAAAGCGCTTTTGGCCAATTATTATCGCTGCCAATTTTGAATCGGAACTCTTTTCATCGATACATTTAGGCGGCTACCGGCCAACAGTGCACAGCCTATCTTTGAATCGGAACTCTTTTCATCGATACATTTAGGCGGCTACCGGCCAACAGTGCACAGCCCTATCAGCCCTACTTAGATTGTGACTCTTAACTGCTCCACAAATATCGCTTGGGTTGACGCCGCAATTGAGTTGCCCAAGGATGCAAACAAGTTGGTCACAGCGGGGCTAGAACTCACAACCTCATGATCATGAATCCGCGCTGTTCTGCTGGACCACACATTGCTCTCTTAATAGCCCTATGAACACTAAGTAAACGTGTCTTATTAATAATAATAATAATAATAATAATAATAATGGACATAAAGCGCCGGTATCCTCTGCAACCGGCGTTCATGGCACGGTAGCCTATTTATTATTACGCTGTTGTTACGAAATCGTCACGATCATTTCGCTTCATCTTCGTGGATGCTGGCTAAGTGCACATCCATATCGGCACTTAGATTGTAATATTACCCTTTTTAACAGTTACCCAATCTCGCTTGGGTCAATGAGGCAATTGAGACTAACAGCGTGTTTTTATTAAGCAAACCGGCTTTTACCCGTCTAATAAAAACCCGGATAAATGCCGCTTGCTCGTGTGAGAGACGTGTTTTTATTGCAGTTCGATAAACAAAACTTGCCGGCTGCCGCCGACCTCATTATAATAAATGCCAGCGAAAGGTGATACACATCTGTTTGCGAGTAGAAATTTCGTCTGCGCATTTGTAAACATTTTGTTTTTAAACACAAATTCCAACCTTGATAATTCTTCTTAATTAAAGGTTAAAAATATATTTTAAAATAATCAAAACTTGATAATTGTATTTTGATTGCATTTTCAAAACGATATTATCATTATATATAACGAATAAATCAAATAAGTTCGCCATCTCTTCGAACGAGCCTATAATATAAATACGCCAGCTGATTGAAAATTTGCTGTACATTTTATACCCGTAGGCGTAATGGCTTCGTTGCTCCACGAAAAAGAACTCATCTTCTTTTAAAAAAAATCGACGGCGCAGTGTTGTGTTGTATTTGGTAATTTCTGGGTATAATGGCGGCGTACATGTTTGTGATGGGTTTACAAACTTGCTACGCAAAGGCCATTTAATTGTCAGGTGATCGTGCATCGTGTGCCCACTTCCACTTTTCCACCGGCAAACGCGCTGAGCTGGAACCGTGCATGTTTACACTGACGAAAGACGGCTTTTCTTATCCTTGGTTTTGAAAGATAAAAGGCGTCTAAAATCCAGGGGGAAAAAACGGTATGAGCGTGAGCGGGCAAATGCCGGTGGTGGTGTGTTTTTATTGGGGAATTTTAATCCGTTAGCTGGCCAAAGGATACAAACATGGTGGCCACGGCGGGGCTAGAACTCGCAACCTCATGATTATGAATCCTGTGCTGTTCCACTGGACCATATGTGCTCTCTTTACAATATTTCTAATCAATTACAACCAGTGTTGTCACTAGCCAAAATTTAGTGGCGGTTAATTTTACTGCCAGCGAACAGAATAAGTGTTGCAAACGAAGTGCAGTGGATCATGGCATGGGGTCTAGAGGCCTTCTTCATGTTTTTTAAGGGTTATTAATGCACTTTGAGGGTTCTCGCCACATAATTTCTTGTTTTATGAAGCAGTTTAATGATTTTATCCACAATTTGTTTTCCTTTTTTTTCTTTAGTGCGGTTTTTTACCCTTTTTTTAAGAGTGCCGGCTCCTCCCGGCCGCCAATGACGGCCTTAGTGAAAACCCTGATTACAACTCACAATCCTTTTTTGTGTGCCTTACTTCTTGTAAATAACAGCGTAGTAGATAACTACCGCAACTCAAACAAACATAACAAGCCTCGACTCATATCTAGGCCTTGAAATAAGAAATGAAAAGGGCAGGCAATTTAAGGCAATTTGAAAGGGGCACCAACTTTATCCAAGGCCATTATGTACTTTTGAATGGAGTAAAAACAGCCAGAAATTGAGGGCACCAAGGATACAGTAAAACTATAGTCGAATTAATAATTGAAAGAACAACACGCACGCAGCACAAACTTGATCGCGCCCGAGATTATCAAGCTTGATGGTTGTGCGCGCTTCACGCAATGTGCGCAATACGCTGCTTCAATATGTTCATTCAATTCGAAATCCGACTATAGGTGGGGCATCGAAGGCAATGGCCTTCGATTAATTCAAGCCCTGCTCATATCACAAATTAAAAAGCAATGATATGAGCCGGTGCGGGGCTCGAACCTGTGACCTTACCTGTATGAAGTCGCTGATGCACTGTGAGGTTGCTTCTCTGTGCAAAACTTTTACCGCAATAATCACATTCATACGGTTTCAATCCACTGTGGATTTTTTTGTGCATTGTGAGGCTGGACTTGGAAGCAAACTCCTTATTACACTGGACACATACGTGGACCTGTAGCATAGGAAATAATAAGAATTAACCCACTGTGCAGTTTTGTATGATCTGTGAGGCTGGACTTGGAAGCAAACTCCTTATTACACTGGACACATACGGGGACCTGTAGCAAAGGAAATAATAAGAATTAACCCACTGTACAGTTTTGTATGATCTGTGAGGCTGGACTTGGAAGCAAACTCCTTACTACACTGGACACATACGTGGACCTGTAGCATAGGAAATAATATGAATTAATTCACTGTATAGTTTTGTATGTTCTGTGAGGCTGGACTTGGAAGCAAACTCCTTATTACACTGGACACATACGTGGACCTGTAGCAAAGGAAATAATAAGAATTAATTAACCCATTGTGCAGTTTTGTATGTTCTGTGAGGCTGGACTTGAAAGCAAACTCCTTTTTACACTGGACACATATGGGGACCTGTAGCAAAGGAAATAAGAAGAATTAATCCACTGTACAGTTTTGTATGATCTGTGAGGCTGGACTTGGAAGCAAACTCTTTATTACACTGGACACATACGTGGACCTGTAGCAAAGGAAATAAGTAGAATTAACCCACTGTGTAGTTTTGTATGATCTGTGAGACTGGACTTGGAAGCAAACTCCTTATTACACTGGACACATACGTGGACCTGTAGCAAAGGAAATAAGTAGAATTAACCCACTGTGTAGTTTTGTATGATCTGTGAGACTGGACTTGGAAGCAAACTCCTTTTTACACTGGACACATACGTGGACCTGTAGCATAGGAAATAAGAAGAATTAATCCACTGTATAGTTTTTGTATGTTCTGTAAGGCTGGACTTGGAAGCAAACTCCTTATTACACTGGACACATACGTGGACCTGTAGCAAAGGAAATAAGTAGAATTAACCCACTGTGTAGTTTTGTATGTTCTGTAAGGCTGGACTTGGAAGCAAACTGTTTTTTACACTGGACACATACGTGGACCTGTAGTCAAGGAAATAATAAGAATTAATCCACTGTGTAGTTTTGTATATCTGTGAGGCTGGACTTGGAAGCAAACTCCTTTTTACACTGGACACAAACGTGGACCTGTAGTCAAGGAAATAATAAGAATTAATCCACTGTGTAGTTTTGTATATCTGTGAGGCTGGACTTGGGAAGCAAACTGTTTTTTACACTGGACACAAACGTGGACCTGTAGTCAAGGAAATAATAAGAATTAACCCACTGTATAGTTTTGTATGTTCTGTGAGGCTGGACTTGGAAGCAAACTCTTGTTTACACTGGACACATACGTGCACCTGTACCTGTAGTAAGTATAATTCATTTCATTTCATTAGGCTATACTATAAGCCATTTCGCAATTCCAAAAAATTGCAACTGCGCATGAATCGCGCAGAAATTGATTGGAGATATACAAGCCGAGGTTGCATAGGGCTTTCCCAATGTGGCGAACTTTGTACTTATCATAAAAATGCACCATACTTGCTGTTTTGATTACCGTTACACCTCTATTTTTCATGAAAATTGCACCTTGGAGTATTGATAATTATGCGGCTAAAAATAAATGATTACTGATGACACATAAAAATCACAGGGGATTTCCAAAGAGTCGCAGTTCATCGCATGGCCGTCTACGGTCGAGTTTGTCTTGTTTATCTCCAATTTATTTCCGACGGTAAAACTTCTGAGCATGCGCAGTTGTAATGGCGAAAAGGCTTATTATATAAATGAAATGAAATGAATCTCCGCAACGGAATGTCCATTTTACTTCATTTATTTAAAAAACATTTTCTTAGTTTCAATTCGCTTTTGAATTTAACACCAATCCTAACGAATCTAACCTGCAAGGGTAAAGTTGAATTTGTACACCTCTGTACCTACTTCCTAGTCCTAGGGCCAGAAGGTAGCCCCAATGGTGGCTTTACTATCGTTCATGCTCAGGGGTAGAATTTCGTAACCAACCGCGAGAATCTAAGATTCTTGCGGAAGGATTTTGCGAGAATCCAGATTCTCGCCAATTTTGAGAATCCATGGATTATTGCGAAATTAATGAAAATAATATCCAGAATAAGGCTATAAGCTTGCACAACTTCCAAATTCGGCATGTTTGTTGACTAAGGGTCAACTACCAGTCATCTAATGTCCTGTTTTGGACTTGCAAAAAAGAAAAGTAATAAATAAATAAAAATGTTTTGTTGGTTGTTTTTTTGCGGGAATCCAACTGGATTCGCGCGGTAGTGATTTGACGCGAATCTTCACGCGAATCGATTCGCGCCGAAATTCTACCCCTGCATGCTTCACTATACCAACGCTACACCACCCTCATTGACATCTGACGTCGCGAAAATGACATTTTGAAATCATCATTTGCACATCAAATATAACTAAAATCTTTCAAAATGCACTCACATGTTATTCCTAGAACTCTTCTCTAGTAAATGTAATGATTGAGTTCATTAAATAATGTTGATATCATTTAATCAAGCATCCTCATTTTGGGGAAATATTGAGGTGAAAAATCAGCAGTGCTGACACTTAGTACAACAAATCATACTTTAGTGTTATTTGTCATCAGTTGGTAAATTCATCATAGGGTATTTTGCATGTTTCACTATCTGTCCCCATCCTAAGTATGACTCCTTCTAAATAAGATTTTTGTGGTAATTTCTGTATCACTTACCATAGCTCAAAAACACACTTCTTTGTGCTTGTCTACTCTTTCTCATCTATCTTGCCATTCGTTTAAAACATTTTGTACAAATGCAATATTCCCTTGAAATTTGAGGTGAAATTCTAAGCCAATTCACTTTAACGGCACTAGCGATGTTTATCGAAATCGGCACCATGTTTTATTATTTAATAGACTCGTTTCAATACATTCGTAAGTTCGTAAAAAAGTGATGCGCGTATATAGACGTTTGTTATTTTGCGATGGGGACGAGACTAAATCTGGACCGCGTTGCCTACCGGGATACTCATGAAAAAAATTCTGCCATTGCGTTTACACGGCAGAGAATTTATGATTAAATATTGAATAATTTATCATTTTCATGTTTTAAAAAGTGGCTGAAAAGAAAGATGAGGACTTTATGAAGGTGTGTAGCTACTGTAGTATGAAAATCAATGGGAATGCTGTTTTGCTGTAATTCTCCCGACAATCATTCGATTGGTGCGACCATTCACTTGTACAGCAAATCAAATTGACAATTTCTAGCAATATAATTTCCCCATACGCAAGCCTCGATTTAAGGACATGTGAACCGGGAGCAACTTTGTAACTTTTCTGACAAAAGTAGCTCCCGCTCATATACTTTGCTATGCAAAATTTGAAAACACCGGGAGCTAAAACTTGGCAACCGGGGGGCAAAAAACTCCCAGCTCCCACTTAAATCGAGGCTTGCCCATACGTTGGTAGGGGAAAAAAACAACAACAAAAACACACCAACGTATGGGTTTCCTGTACTAGCTGACACTCAAATTATGTGAATTTCGCGACGTCATGGAGGGTGGCATGGGTGGTGGTACCGTGTATTGAAGATACACTTGCACTACGGACTACGGTACCGATTATGATTGGGACTAGTCAGAAGGGGTAAAAAATGATGTCTTGATAATTGATTTGACTGACTTTGTTGAGTTGACTGTTGTCGACTTGACTAGACTTGAGTTGAGTTGACTTATTGAGTTATTGAGTGCCTTCTTAAAGGGACACTAAGAGATGTGTTGGAGGCTGCGCCCTCAATTATGATAAAAACTGGGATTAGTATATTTTTATAATTGTATTACTTGTATGAACTTACACCTATAACTATAAGGATTAAGAAAAATCAGCCCTCTTTGTACAAGAAAACGTCGATTCAAAAATGCTCGTACAGCCGCGACGAGCATTTTACGTCCGACAATACCCCCCTGCAGTACGCGTGATACATAACGCGAACCATATTTGCTATACCTAACTTCACGTCCCAATTGCTTGCTTGCAATTGGTAAGTGACATAGCCCCTGGTTTACAGAGGTGTATAACTGTGTCACAGCAGCGAGTAATTTTTGTGGAAATATTTCTGGAACACCGCAAAAGGTTCAACGTTTGCAAATAAGATTATCAGTAATACGTTCTCCAACAATGCCTACCTACATGTACCTACCTTATTTTTAAAACGGAAGCAGAAAAACAGCGCATTATCTGAGGTGTGGAAATGAAAATTTGTGAATACGTGTCGTCTAAACGGATTAAGATAGTGGCTTCCTTTGTGTGTACCACCTGTGTCTCTTCAACAACTGTCAAAATTCCCGAATTCCACGCATTGATTTTTCGGACCGCAGATAGTCAAAGCAGCAGTCGGACACACAGAATAAACCGTATACTCCATGTAAGTATTTTATAGGTGTTTTTTTAAAATTTATCTCATTAGACCTCATCAAGGTTTCAGAAATACAACAAAAACATATAAAACAATGCAAGAGATAAAAAAGAATTCATATAAATACATAGGCCTACAAGAACTTTATAAAGTGATTTATTAAATTATTTAATGGCGAAAAATTCATGAAATATACGGCATATCCCAGCGAATGCAAAATATCGCGCACATGCTAAGTACACAGTTTCCAATTGCCGAGATTGAAGCCTCTAATGTAAGGACAGGGATTTTGCGCTTTTTAAAAGCACTAAAAGTGCTGCTTGAATTGAGAAAAAGTGCTTTTTGGAGCAAAAAGGTGCTTTTTTAGTTAAAAGGTGCTTTTTTAGTTAAAAGGTGCTTTTTTCACCAAAATTATGCCATGCATTAAAAATATATCCAAAAGCGCGATTAAATTGCATGTTTCCATGTTGACATATTTCTTTTTTCGTTGTCAAAGCCATCATTTTTCATTCAAAACTACATTCAAACTATACTAAGTGCAGCCACAGTTATGTAACTTGTTGATTTTTAGGTAAATTGGCATTATGGGCATTTATATTTGTTAAACATTTAGACAATTTTTTTTGCTTTTTTGGGCAAAAGGTGCTTTTTTTGGTGCTTTTGCGCTTTTGAGCATTTTCCCTGTCCCTACTCTAATGTGATAGCGCCCTCGATTTGCGAGTCACATCGCGCGTCTCATTTGCCTTATAAGTACTTTCGTATTGTCAATCATAGCGTCGCCCTCGATTTACGAATCACATCTCGCGTACCCACGCCCATATGCCCATATATATGGGAGGCTCTTGTTTTGCTATTCAAATTTCCCCTCCCTGGACATGTCCGGAAGCGACGTTATCAAAACAATTGTCGCCGAATCATGTTTTTTTCCGACCACACCATTTTCTTCAAATACAATTTGACGATGATGTATTTACTGATTTTCATGTTTAAATTATATCTGTAACTCTGTAGTATAAATAATTTGCTAAGCCCAAGTGACATTTTCTAAGACGTCAAATGTAGCCTGGACGGTAAGTGCATACCACTGAAAATTGGGTTTATATATGCCACCACACAACACGGGGTTCCGCAACGTTTCGATCTCGGGGTAAAATTTGCGTGTACATATTTGCATAGATAGAGGGCGTTTTTCAATAAATAGGCTAATAGCGATGATTATGATATTGTTTTATCAAGTTTTGTGTGTTTTTGTTCGTAGAAACAACAATAATAATGGCAATTTTTAATGTTCATAACTTCATCTTGAATAAGCCTATTCGCCATTACAACCGCGCATGCTCAGAAGTTTTACTTCCGGAAATGAATGGGAGATAAACAAGACAAACTCGACCGTAGACGGCCATGTGATGAACTGCGACTCTTGGGGAATCCCCTGTGATTTGTTTGTGCCATCAGTAATCATTTCATTTATTTTCAGCCGCATGATAATCAATACTCCAAGGTGCAATACATACATGTATCAAAAAATGGAGGTGTTACGGTAATAAAAACTGCAAGTACAGTCATTTTGATTTTAAGGATAATTACGAAGTTCGCCACATTGGAAAGCACGCGCAACCGCGGCATGTTTATCTCCCGTAAATTTGGCGATTATTACCCAGAATGCACTTCGAGCGGCTAATGGCGAATAGGCTTATTCTGAAGTAAATTTTTAAGAACCTCGGTAAGGGCCGCGGAAGGATGAAAGGAAATAATTGAATGCCGACACTTTGGAACCCGGTACTATATCTTAACGGAATAAATCGTATTGAAAACTGGAAACCATACCAAACCATAGCTCATTCTTCGGCTGCCCTTATACTTGAATTCAATTTTTAAACATTTATTTTAAAATTTTCAACACCACTTTACAGTTACACTATATCATCATGATCATATGATGTCCTTTAGGCTTTGGCTTTAAGGCAATAACAGAAACAGATTGCCGAATAAATATGGTAGATCTTTCCATAACTTGGATGCACAAACAGTAAAAGTGGGGGAAAGTAAAATTTGGAACTATATAGCCTAGGACGTACACTTACTGCTACTGTCTCTGAATTTGCTTCGGCGGCGGCGTCGTTGTCGCGCAGTTGTTCAACATTTGCGGGATGTTGAAGTTGCGATTCGTGCTCGTTTTCTTGTTCCAACTCTGGCTGTGCGTAGAAATCACTCTCTATCACATTTTGCGATGATTCAGGAAGAGGATCTCTTCCTGTCAAAGTCTCTGAGGGTGTAAAATCGCCTGCATTTTCCATTTTGCTGCAGTAAAAACCTGCTTTTTTTGTGCCAGTAAGCGGCCTTTTTGAATATGGTCAATGGCAATTTTGAGGATTTTCCTTTGCAAATTGGAGCACCGTCGACACGCGTCCAGCAGGGCGGGGCATCATGAATCAGTGTGGCGGGAAAATTGATTTAGACTTATCTTAAAAGTTCAAAAGAATACCAACACAGTGGCGTAGCTCAGGAAGGGGGGGGGGGGGGGGCAGTTGCCCCCCCCCCCCCCCCCCACCCCTGACAGATTTTGTTGTGCCCCCGCCCCACTCTCCGGTTGTAGTGCTTATTGCGTTATAACTATTTAAAAATGACCATTTTTCTTCTTGGTTCTTTATTTATAAACATTTTAGGCATAGTAAAATAAATAACATGTTTCCCGTCCGGACTTTATTAAAAAAAGGGGGAGGGAGGGTCTTACTATTTACTATTTTCCAATTTTTTGCTATTTTTTTCCAAGATGGCCGACAAGTCGAAAGTGACCAACTGACTGTGTCAGGGACACTCCTAAACAGATTTTCCACTAGGGAGGCCTATACTTGCCAGAAAAGAAGAAAAAAACCCATCTATATAAATTCAGTACATTTTGTTTATTATTTGTGCAATAGACTTGTTGCCTGTAAAATGATATTCGGTAACACTGTAAAGATTTGTAACTAAATGTTTGCATATATTGTTTCTCTTCAATTTGGGTCAAATAAAATTATAATTGTTGTTTGTAGCCTATGCCTGCCTGTGATCTGGTAAAGAAAGATGTTTCATTTACAAATAGGTTTTGAATTCTATTCAACATAACATGCATAACAGCAGTTATAATTTGTTGAACTCAATTTCAAAAATAAACAAAAGATGAAATAAATATATACAAACATTTACAAATCAGTGTTTTATTATGTTACAGTCAACACTTCTCTTCCCCTATTTAATGATTATTTACTGAATTTAGGTATTTTTCAAATTTGTTAAAAATAATTCAAACTGTATGTGTCTTGATCGTTGTTTAAATGAAAATGTTTTTCGAATTAATGAAAGGATTTCTAAATTATTTCAACCAACCAAGATAATATTATACTTGAGCATGATATAGGTCACTCGAGGAGTCAGGTAGGTGTCAATCGATGCTGTTTAGGTGACCAATTAAAGCTCTGAAAATTAAAAAAAAAATTAAAAATTAAAAAAAAAAAATTAAAACAAATTCGTATTAAAACGGAATAAATAAATGTGGTTAAACTGATGGGGAGATTTTTTAAAGGCATATGATGTGATATTTTCCAGAGAGCGCCCTCTATTCATGATTATTTTTTAGAAAATATATTTTCTTGCAGATTTACATTTCTGATCATAAATCGTACATACATTTCAAGTTACAGACAGGGGCGTCCCCAGACCCTTTGAATGGGGGGGGGGGGGGGGGGGGGGGTGTAGAGGTCCCGATTGCCGACAAGCACCATAAATAAATTGTAAAAGGTAGCCCCGATTTTGATTGTAGTCACCTCGTGAATTTCACGTAAGTGTGTGTGTGTGGGTGGGGGGGGGGGGGGGGGGGGGGGGGGGAGGGGGGGGGGAGGGGGTAGGATGAAAAAAATGCGCACGGTCCAAAAAATCGCACAGTCACAAGTGTTCAGTCAAAAAAATCGCACGGTCACACATAGTCAAAACAAATCGCATGGTCACAAAATTTAGCCACTCACAAATAATCGCACTGTCACAAAATCGCACAGTCAATAAAGTACAGTCAACAAAAAATTGCCAATCAGCGGACAACAAACAGACCCCACCTTTGCCCACGCTACTGCAAGGGGCCCCACCGACAATTATTTTTTACAGAAATTATATGGTCAAAATCGAAAATGTACCGACGGAATCTCGTTTGTGCGAGATTGTGCGACAGATTTGATGAGTAGGGCAGCCTTTTGCCGACAGATTGATTATCCGACCGTTTATTTTCACTCTAAAACCATGATTTTGAAGTAATTAAGAATCGTATCGCCCGTAACTTGGAATGTATATGGGCCTATGTACGATTTATGATCAGAAATGTAAATCTGCAAGAAAATCTGCTTTCAATTTTTTTTTTTCGATGTTGAGGGCGTTCCCTGGAAAGATAATATACTGAATAAAATGATTAAAAAAAAGTCAACTGATTTTACCAAATCATGATTCAAATGTTGATTAGTAAAAAAAAAAATCGCGTACGGCGGGGGGGGGGGGGGGGGGGGGGGGGGTGGTGGTGAACTCAAAAAGAAAAAGTGCCAGTAAAAGGTGATGAAAAACATAATAGGGCAATTAAAGGAAATAAGTAACACATATTCAGCGAATTCCTGTACTGGTTCATCGACGTAGTGGACATGTAATTCAACCCCTTTTTTGTCCTGCCAGGAGAACTCTTAAAGGTTCTTTAAAGAACCAAAAACAGTTCCCCAAACGTGATACAGAACCATTTTTGGTTGATACAGAACCATTTTTGTTCTATGAAGAACCTTGTTTGGTTCTTCAATTTTCAAGAACCTTTTTTGAAGGTTCAAGAGAGAGGTTCTTTATAGTACCGTCATAGAACCGTCATGCAACGAAAGCAATGAAAACTATCCTGTTGATATGATGACAGTCCTCGTCTCAGAGGGAACTTTATTGTAAACATTCCGCTATTGGAGCAGAACTGGAATCGATGCTTCAGAGATCACCTTGCTTCTAATCCAGAATGCCAAGGTGATCTCAACAAGGCGTACCGCAAATGGGGACCGGTCAGCTATGTGGACAGCTGCTATGATGCAGCACATGTCCACATAGCTCCTGGCAGCTCACAGGAAGTATGGACAAATATCAACCGTTTGGTGACCAAAATAATGTGAGCAAGCATTGAAGGCATTCTGGCATGTGTTCGGGGTGATGGACAAACATGCAAGAAATACACCTTGGTGTGTCAGCACAAATACAACGAAGATCTAAAGCTGGACATTCCAAAGATGGAAGAGGCGGCCGAGGGAGTGATCCGAAAATGGATAAAAAAAACAAGCTAGGCATCGAGGCTGTGGTAGGACAACGACACAATCTCACGACCAACAGAGTGAGTCTTCGGTCAAGCTGGTTAATATTGTCCGTCCTTACTGTCTGTTTGTGTGTCATGTATGATATTCTTTGCATTTTATGTAATATCTGAAGTCGGTTGCGATTACCAGTAAAAAAACACCGTTCCTTTCATATGCGCGACGCCCTACATCAGTTGGGGTCAGTTTTTCGCCCCGATTTGATTTTCTTGAACAAAAAAACGCACGAGGGCGCTGTTACAAAGGTACGCACGCACTACAAACAGTACCCAAAACTATCTACTGAAGATAGCAACAAGGAAAAACCTGTGAATAGCTTCGAAAACAAGTAAAAAGCCTGTAAAAAGTCTGCGAAAAGCTTGGATGTGATGCGTTTGGGGTGCGCAGTGGTCGACTGGGAAAATATGGTCTTCAGGAAGAGGGAAAACGACGACGACGACGACGACGACGACGACGACGACGACGACGACGACGACGACGACGACGACGACGATGATACGAGGCCGTCCCGGAAAGAGATTTGTAGAAGACGGAGTCGAAGACAAACTGGAGGTGTTTTCTAGAGGTGTTAACCAAGAGGATAATGCAGTGGATGAGGATGTGGATCGTCGTGCTGCTGGCAAGAAACATCCATGTGGACTGAATTCACTTGATGTTAACAACGTTATCATGTTATCGTCCAGCGTTCAAGACGTAATTACAGCAATGTAAACTATCCTGTTGATGACAGTCCTCGTCTCAGAGGGAACGTTATTGTGAACATTCTGCTATTGGAGCAGAACTAGAATCGATGCTTCAGAGATCACCTTGCTTCTAATCCAAAATGCCAAGGTGATCCTACTTCAACAAGGACTACCGCAAATGGGACCGGGTCAGCTATGTGGACAGCTGCTATGCAGCACATGTCCATGTAGCTCGCGACACCTTCGTTACTATGAGGACGTACTTCCCCAAGAAGGAACAGTGAGAAAACGCGGACGTTTGCCCTCAAAGGTTGGCGTCCAGATGCAAGTTGCCTGCTTTAAATCTGCGATTGGCAACTGGGGATTAAGCCACATTTTAGCGGCATGTGATATTGCCCCCGGATTAATAAACAAAAAAGATCTCTTTCTTCGTTGAGAAGAGATGCGCACGAGAGTTCCTGGCAGCTCACAGGAAGTATGGAAAAAATATCAACCGTTTGGTGACCAAATGTGAGCAAGCCGTTGAAGGCATTATGGCATGTGTTCGGGGTGATGGACAAACCTGCACGAAATACACCTTGGTGTGTCAGCACAAATACAACGAAGATCTAAAGCTGGACATTCCGCAGATGGAAGAGGCGGCTGAGGGAGTGATCCGAAAATGGATAAAAAACGCAGCTAGGCATCGAGGCTGTGGTAGGACAACGACACAATTAGTCAAGACCAACATATGTGAGTCTTCGGTCAAGCTGGTTAATATTGTCCGTCCTTACTGTCTGTTTGTGTGTCATGTATGATATTCGTTGCATTTTATGTAATATCTGAAGTCGGTTGCGATAACCAGTAAAAAACACCGTTCCTTTCATATGCGCGACGCCCTACATCAGTTGGGGTCAGTTTTTCGCCCCCGATTTGATTTTCTTGAACAAAAAACGCACGAGGGCGCTGTTACAAAGGTACGTACTGAAGATAGCAACTGGTCAAGATCACTACATTTATACTTTATCCCTAACATAATTCTGCAAGCACGCTTTTGTATTCTCTCAAAAGGGCATCATGCTGTTGTTGTGAAATCCCAGAATGCCATGCAGGGACAGCATATTCAGTAAGAGGTCGAATAAAACCGATATATATGTGGTTATAAGATCTTTAATTGGTAATCCAAATATTCTCTGCTGAATGGTATATCCACGAATCATGTTAATCAAGTTTTTTGAAACATAATGATGAGCGTCGATTGTATCTTGCAAAAGATTTCTTTGTTACTCGAACATGATTTTGAAATAGGCCTATAATCAAAAACATAGCCTATTAAAAACATAACCGCAAAGACAATAGAAACTATTTTCCTCCTATAAGTGCTGTGAATACGCGCCTTATCCCTTAGATAAGTTTGAACAGATTTAATTTCACAAAAGTTAAGTTGGGAAAATGTCCATATCTCCTGTTCCGAATAACCAATTTAAAGAAATAAAATTAAGGTCATAGCTAATAATGCTATCTTGCTAGGCAACACATTGAATATATTCATTTTTGCATTTTAACTGGTTTAAAAAATTGGTGAAATCGGGACCTGAATAATTTGACGCACCCTGTATTCTAAATAACAAACACGGGTCAACGAGATAACAGTAATTCTCAGTGTATCCAACCTATATTCTAAAGTGTCATACCATCAACTTTGTGTTCCTACTACAGCAACATTCTATTACATGTGTTTCTTCCATTCAATACTATTACTGTTCCAAATAAGTACTCATGCAATCAGCATAAACATGTCTGAATCTCAAACAGAATTTTCCGAAACCTTTTCGTAATTTTCAGAGTATATTTAAAGGATTACTGAACCAATAATAGGCATGTTTGTACTTAATTCAATGCATTTCTCATGGTGATTCCAAATATAGTATAGAATTCAATAATTTTGACATTTTTGAAACATTTTGTGAAATTTTGGAATGTCGTCTGCAGCGGCCTGCCGCGTGGAAAGTGTTAATCTCGAAGCATGGCACCAACCAACGGGTTATTCCCACATTCCGTGCATACCATCATCTTTCCTAAATTTCCACTGTAAAGTGTGTCTCTATGTTCAACGCTAACATTTCTTGAGAACCTGTTAGACCATTTGTAAAATAATACTCATAACGACCATTATCTCATATCATATTAAGCATGTTAAGACAATGTATATACATTTTAACATTTATTGTTTACAACCTTTATTAGTATTTGTGTAGGCCTACTCAACACCAGCAACTAACAAGCAATACAATACACAAAAGAAGAAGAAAATGCCTATGAAGTATTATAGACTTATTCTTGAGATTTCAATTCATTTATTCTGTTCACATTTCCCTGGTATTGCAGCCACAAGAGCATTTAACGTGGATGACCCATTCAAATTCACGTATCCACATAAGACATTCATGCGGAGATCCCACCACCCGGTTGTTACGTGAAGGTATATGGGGTTAACGTGACAACATCAAAAAGAAGAAAAAAGCTTTTGGTCTTTTCCCCTGATGAACAATCATAACTTATCCACTCGATTTATGAATGAGGTAGGCTATCAAATACGGAGAAGAAATGTTCTCAAATGTATACGATATCTCAGATTCTTCGTACCGATTTTGGATAAACCCAACATCAAATCTTCGGGTCCGGGACTTTTTGTGTTGGTGGTGTTACCAACCGCGAAAGCCATGGACCGCGCTCTCTATTTTTAAAATGTAAAACTATTTTAGTTATTGAAAATTAACAAAACAACGGGCGCACCTACCAAGAATTGAACCCGATTCGTGGTAGCCTAGTGGGAATTGTAAATCCGTACTACTAGACCACATGAACGGTTATGATTCAGGTTGTTCACCAATGCACTTTATAGATCTATCGTTTTAAAACCCTCAACCATAACTATAATTCCTACTCAAAATCATAACTATACCCTTGATATATGTTTAACTCTCGTCTATTTAACTTGAATGTACCCGAGCTCGAGCGAATGAACTAAAAACGTTTTCACCGGCATTTTTAAAAATTATTATAAAGCCTATCATCGCTCCGTGATAGTAGGATAGTAAACACCAATTATTATTCAGTAACGTTGATTTGCATATAGGTTTAGCGAGTGTGCGCACTTACCATGCTTACGTTCAAGAACCGATTGATTTGACACCTGAGACATTACATTGAAATTTATTAGCAGTTATTAGCAGGTCTCTGAATTACGACTACTGTTTTAAATTTATCCCAACTTGACAGCCACGCATTCTGTAACACACAACAGATGTGGGATAATTGTGAACTTTCAAAATTTATCCCGACTTGACAGCCACGCATTCTGTAACACACAACAAAATAAATGTGGGATAATTGTGAACTTTCGAGCTATGGTAGTTTGAACAGATTTAATTTCACAAAAGTTAAGTTGGGGAAAATTTCCATATCTCTTGTTCCGAATAACCAATTTAAAAGAAATAAAATTAAAGTCATAGCTAATAATGCTATCTTGCTAGGCAACACCTTGAATATATTCATTTTTGCATTTTAACTGGTTTAAAAAATTGGTGAAATCGGGACCTGAATAATTTGACGCACCCTGTATTCTAAATAACAAACACGGGTCAACAAGATAACAGTAATTCTCAGTGTATCCAACCTATATTCTAAAGTGTCATACCATCAACTTTGTGTTCCTACTACAGCAACATTCTATTACATGTGTTTCTTCCATTCAATACTATTACTGTTCCAAATAAGTACTCATGCAATCAGCATAA